>CM052201.1:3376445-3438889 GCA_028455805.1 Lasioglossum figueresi
TTATAATATATGCTATACATTATACTATATTATAATATATGCTATACGTTATACTACGTTATAATATATGCTATACATTATACTATATTACAACAATAACAAAATTTTATTTTATTTCGATTTAAAGAAAATTAATAGCATATATAATATACAGGGTGCATCACGTGATCAACGGGATCACGGGATCAACAAGGATTTCTGTGTTATTAGCTGTCCGATAGAAAATGTTTTTATCACATATACATGGTTTCAAAAGAACTTTCACGTGATTATAGTAAATCTTTTGTAAAAAAAAATGAAAACAGCAAATTTTTGCAATTTTTAAATGTTATGACACGTTTCCGAATTCGCCTTGAAATCCTCTAACAAATAGGCGTAACAAAATTGTGGGTGTATTTGCAAAAAATTGAAGGTGACCTTGAAAATCATAACAAAGGGGTTGACGAAAAATTTGCTATAATCACGTGAAAGCTGTCTTGAAATCATACTATACCTGATAAAAACATTTTCGATCGAACTGCTAATAACAGAGTAATCTCTACTGATCACGATTCGTGATTCACCCTCTATATATTATTATTGAAGTTTCGAAAATAAAGATTCAGGGAAAATGTTTAACCCTTTGCAATCTTAGCAACTCGCGCACACGTTTAAGCCAGTCCTTATTTATTCAATCATTGTGGGGCAACATCGTAGTTTGACTATGTTCGTATAATATTCTAACAAATAAAATAACATGTTTACACTCACAAATGTACTCCTATTAATGTGTTAAGTATGAAAAATATATTTGTAATCATTAACACCGATTAAAAACGAGTAAAAGCTCCATGCAAATCGAGTTCGCCATAAGCCTAGCCGAAACGAAATGTGCTGTCGAGTCCGACATAGGATCGCAGAGGGTTAAAGGTTACAAGGACGTTGACCCTTTGCATTCAAGAGGCGCCGTTTAAAGAAATTGCCATACGATAATTCAAAAGAATGTTTAAGTTAAATGTATTTGCACGTAATAAGTGGCTAAATGAATAGGGTGACTGAAAATTAGTATTCGCCAATACGATTCTAACAATATTTTGTGATTGTAGCTTACATGCAAAAGCTGACATAGGGTTAAATGAAGAGTGGACCAAATGATCAATGAATGAACATCAATTTCTAATGAACAGTTCGGTGTCTCAGAACTGTTCGAAATCAGAGCCAGATTAAGACTTGTGTCCCCACTCTAGCTTCCCCTTCTATGACGCTATTCCCCTCGCTCGCGGCCCGGTCACGTGACGCGTGATTTAAATGTATTTGCACGTAATGAGTGGCTAAACGAATACGACGACTCGTCTAATGAATAAACACTTCAGCTGCATGTGATTAAAATTAGTATTCGCGAGTCGTTATCTCATTTCCTGAGTACTATAAGGCTTTGTTATTGTTAAGTTTTTACAGTTCACAATACGATTCTAACCTTCTTTTGTGATTGTAGCTTACATGCAAATGCTGGCATAGGGTTAAATGAGGAATGGGCCACATGATCAATGAATGAACATCAATTTCTAATGAACAATTCGGTGTCTCAGAACTGTTCGAAACCAGAAGCCAGATTAAGACTTGTGTCCCCACTCTAGCTTCCCCTTCTATGACGCTATTCCCCTCCCTCGCGGCCGGTGACGTGACTGGCAAGGAGGGGTTAACTTTTTCCCCTCCATTCGTGGTCTGGCGACCCTGTTCGGAACTGATACGAAAGCGGAACTAGCTGTGGATGGGTCAGCTTTGCACAGTGATGCACGTGATTTCAATTCACTTCTGGGATGATGCGCTTTGTTGCCCTCCAGATTTACAACTGTTTTTACGGCATCGCTGGTTTTGCTTGTTCAGCATGTCGTTATTACTAGACTTGATCTCCAAGTGTATCAGCTAGTTGTTCAGAAGCACTGTCATAAAACAAGTCACGCAATGTGGATCTCTTAATATGTACACAGCTTAACGCATTGGCTTTCTCGAAGCTGTAAGTGAAAAGAGAAGGGTAGGATAACTATGGTTCTTAAGCGTTTGTACGTGAGAACGAGGAGGTTATTCACTATTCTATGGTAACGTTCGAGGGCAACGATGCGGAGAGGCGATTTTTCATGAATTCATAAATAAATAAAGTCGAAGCGAGACGTCTAGCTTAGAATTCGCGGTAATTCGGAAATAGTGGTACTTGTAGATAATAAATTAATTATTAAATATGTACATTGTACGAAGTAAGACATTTCGAATTTGTATTAGTCAATTTTATAAAGTTTTATATGATATAGTGTTCTAATGTTTCTACCTACATCTCTCCGAATGACAAAAATTTTGTATCATAAATTAAGATTTTGACTCACCAATTTTTCTGGATATGTTTTTCAAAAAGATGTGCATATGGACTTACGCTATCTTCCGGAAGCTAAGTGGGTTCGCGAAGCTCTGTAAAATCAAATCAAAATGGATCAGCATTCGAAAGTTTTTCAACATTTGTAATTTACATCGTGATAATTAATAATAGCAGACTGAATCAAGTGAATAAACTGTTATGCTTTCAAGTGTACTAATAAAAGTATTTAAAAAAATAGATATGTGCTTGTTTCACTACTTATAATTTTGTACGTTTCGTTAGGCACGGATGGAATCGCAGAAAATGTGGTGGGGAAATAACAAAGTGAATAACTACGATAAGTTGAAGATTGCAGAATATACTTTCTATTCGGTAAAGATAAAAAGAAAGTTATTATCTATTTGTATAATAAACTATTTTCACTACGGTAGAGTACAGAGAGGTGTGAAAAGCATCGCAGAATAATTCTAGACTATGGAAAATGCACGGATATGAATGCAGTTATTCTAAGAATGGTAGACCATAACTTACTTTCAACCGAGGCACGTGTGTACTGTAGTACATGGTATTTCAATTAAAAATCTGAAAACATCAGAAATTGTTAGCTCACAATAGCAGCCAGCAAATGACCTTTTGATCTTCTCAAAATGCGCTGGGTTTGAAAATGAAAATTCTGGGGAATTTACTTAAAATAACCTAAGGAACCATCCCTATCGAAGTCCTCCGACAATTTTGGAACACCCTATATGTAATAAGACAGTAACAGTGCAGTAACAAGTTACGATAACAAAAACAAACAACAATTACTCTATATATATTAGAATTTATCGGAAAAGATTGTGGCAATTAATAAAAGAACAGTGTAAAGTATAAAGTCTACTGGCGAATATTTACAAAACGAAAACGATAACAAAACCATAGGAAAATAAACGTGATATCAATCGGAAAGATTTATCTTTGAAAATTATAAATAAAATGCTGAGTTTTATATTTTATATTATAATGAATTAAGTTATGCGTTTACACTGTTGCTGTTTACTTCAAATGACACCAGGAACCATCCCTTTCAAGGTATTTTGACATTTTTGGGATGCTCTGTATATTTCAAATGAATTGATCTCCTTAAAAAATGTATTCTTTTCATATCTTTCCCCTATTATTTTTCAAGAATTATCCAATTAAAACACATACACACGTCTCGGAGAATATAGCCACTTTTTCCATTTTATATACGAAACAAACGAATGTATTAATAAAATTTCATTCTTTAAGTGATACAATGTTATATCATATTTACATTTTATCTACATCATCTAATAATATTTGATAATGATACATTCATTTTAATAATACGATCAAGATAGTTCGTGGAAGGACTGTGCATTCAGTAACAGACGCGAAAATAACGATAATAGATGTAATATGCCTCTCGTCACAACATACTTTGCCTCTACGGTTTCCGTCGAATCTTATCCAAACGTTATATTTCACCGAAGTGATACATCACCGTGTAATGCCAATTGATTATTATTATTATTACTCGCAGCGTATCTGTGACTACTTATTGCTCCTACAGATTCATACGTTCCCGGATGTTTCCAGTAAATCTATCGTACGTCGTCTCACCGTACTTTCCCTAAAAAATCACAGAATCGAATTTTGTAATTTCTTTCTTTTTTCGCACGTCCGTTCCTCATTCTAGAAAGAGTAAAGAAAACTGTTGTGATGGATACAATCGAATTTCCACGCCCTCTCTCTCTCCTGAATTCCCAACGAAATTGGGCGGGCGAATTCTACTTTCGAGAAAAAAACAATCTCTTTTTCTTCTCATAATGTTGACGAGCAACAACATCCGAGAGGAACGCGTATGAGTCAGCGTCGCGCGCTCAACCGAATACGCACGTGAACAAAAAAAAATAAATGGATTCTCACACGTGGAAAAAAGCATGACCTACAACGCATACACCGCCGTGTTACAATGAACAAGTGGGTATCGTCGTTTACAATATAGTATTTGATACGAGCGGCCGCTCGTGGGAACGGACAAAGGCAGATAAAATTACCGCTTTACGTTTTAAACTAATTGCGCGCTGACAATATTTGAAATTAATCAGTAATGCGTAGGGATTAATCCAATCCCAATTTGTGAATCTGTTTTCGCGACAATCGTGGAACGTGGACACCCGGACTCCGTCCAGTATACAGAGTGTCCCGTGCAACCGAGCTGTGTCCAGTGTTGAAGTGCGCATTATTTGGCGAAACAAATATTTCAACTACTATTTAATATTCTAGATTTTATTTTGCTTAAAGAAAATCGTATTTTAAATAGGATGTACAACTTCGAAAATAAAATATTTTTATTTAAACAATCTGAACCTCAAAATAAAATATTTCTACTTCAACAATTTGATCCCCAAAATAAAATATTTTACTTTTTGCATTGTTATAATACTCTGAAGACCCGTATACATCCATAAATGTATTGAATTCGAACCATTATTTCCAGCAATAATATTTAAAATTGAAATTGTAAATAAAGACAAAATAGAAATATTTTCAATATCCTTCAAATAAAATACTATTTTCAAAAATCACTGCCACAAGTAAATTATTTTATATTCAACAATTATTGGATCAAATAAAATATTTTATTTTCAAAGTTGTACACATACTTTCAAATAGGATTATTTATTATTTATTATTTAAAATACTATTTTCCTCAGCTCTGGTCCAGTGTCGCCAGATCAAGACTTTTCTCCCACTCTACCCTTCCCCTTCCACGACGCTGTTCCCCCACGCTACGGCGGCCCGGTCACGTGACGCGTTTCGTCTGTCGCACACTTAGACCATATATACTTATACAGTTAGGAGCATAACTGATCACAAACACTTTAAATCAGAATAACTTTTTTATGAATGGACCGAAAGACTTCAATTCCTCTGTAAAACTAGAAGAATTAGTTTAGTAAATGACATCTAACAAACATGCTGAAAAAAATGCATTTGGTCGGAATTGTGAAAAACAATAGTAAAAATTGATTTTTACAACCTTTTTGGCTGGGCCAATGACGAACATTTAAAAGATGTGTTTTGTAAACTCGTATAAATTATATACGTTCTGGAAACTTCATTGAAATTGGTTTACGAATTATATACGATCAAAAGTGGTGAAAATGGCAGTTATAGGCCGAAAATCATGAAAAATTGTAATTTTTCACTCTGAATCTTAACTCATTTTATGAATTATAATTTGGAAAAAGTTAAATTTTAATCAAGACATTGATAATATAAAATCTGTATTTATTTCCTCACAACTTACTTTATTTAAAAAAAAGTATAGTAAGAACAATATATATGCGATATCAAGTATAAAATACTTACTTGTGAAAAGATATATTTGTATCACGGTTTTGTCGTTCCTTATAATTTTTTATGCAACAAGTTTGCATCATTTTTCCAAATGTTCACGAAATAATGCATAAATATACTTGTATACTTTGCTCTTATATCGCTATTCACCATTTTGAATTATCTTGTGACGTGCTATGCCGGGTTTATACTTTATACGTAAATATATATGGTCTAACGTGACTAATCCGGTACAGAGAGGGGTAACGTTTTCCCCTCAATTCGTGCTCCCTTCCCTCATCTGATGACTCTGGCTACGTCACACTGTCAAATCCTTCCCAGTACTTCAATGCATTTCTATGCACCGATACAGCCGAAAATATTATACGAACCTCGTATTTAATCCGAGTATTTATTGCTACAAATATTTTTGCATATTTTACATTCAATTTTATTTACTCGTTTAATATCTCGAGTTTACTGGCAGAAAATTTTCAATATTCCTAGTCAATTTTCCGGAGTACAGATGTTCTGAGGAATAGATTTTATTGAAGATTTTATATTTGCTCTTCATTGTCGAAACTTTTATATCTAGTTTATACGGAGAGAGAGCGGGTGAATTTTCTCGATAGAGTTAAGCTACAAGGAATCAGTTTTCTTGCAATATCTGTTTCCCCTTCCGCAGTAAACAACTTCTAATCATTAGAATCCAAAAATCATCCTTACCATTGATGTACCTTAATTTAATTCAGTCGTTAACGAAGTCTTTATTATTTGTGACTGAAAAATTCAAAATAACTTTGAGACCAACGACTTTGTTATAATTATTGTCAATGGAAGCACAATAGTTCATCTCATTAATTTCTTGCAGAAAATAATAAACTGTACATACTAAATAGTACATGAAAATAAATATTGAGATATCTAACTAAATTTTTTAGCTGTACCGATACAAAAAAGCATTTAATCGCTATATGCATGATCCAATTACGTTCGATTTTAACTTATGAATTTTTATTTCGAGCTTCAACGGTTTCAAAAGCACATTTCGCCCCGGATACATGGGACACCTTGTATATATGTATATGGGATACTTTTTCACACACAGCACGGGAAATATGATATTTCCATTTGTTTTTATTTTGTTAATTTCTCATATAATACTAACAAAACATTTAAATATAAAACATGAGCGTACGGTTGTGTATATGTGTGTATGTGTGTTATATAGTGTGCCTACTCTTTTTCTGTATATATATGTATGTATGTAGACCGATGTGTGTAGGTGTGGTGTGTTGTGTGAAATGAAAGCGGTTATGTGTCTTTTATGCGGTACGCATATCATCTGGTTAATGTAATTATTACAATTACTTCATAAGTTTCCTACAATAAGTAGATAGATTTATAACGACACTTTACACGCTGAACGCGTACAGTATGTACGTCCCATTTGCCCGCAGCGTCTCTTCGGTTTCATTTTTTTACATTCGTCATATGATTTTCTTATTTTCGTCCTGTACACCGTGCGCAACTCTGTAAGAGTTTGTCGTCAATTCTCTCTCTCTCTCTCTCTCTCTCGCTCGCACACACTCTCTTCCTCTATCTCTCTCTCTTCGTTTTCTCTTTAATCTATTTGGATGAATTATGCGAACGCAAAATAGATAAAAACGCTACTATACGGTATGCGATACAATAATATATAATCGTACCTCGTTAGTAGTTATTATAAATAGTTTCAATAATTATTTGTCCAAACACAGAATATTTTACAACAGCCATCGATCTCAACTATGTATAATTCTATTAAACAGTTTGCAACTTTTACAGTTTCAAATTTTCATTTTTTGTTTCACATTTTTTTTCTCTCCATTTTTAAATATTATGCGTAGCGTGTCCGATCCAATATTATATCAATAATAGGAGTATATCATAAATTTTGTAATTTGCTAAAAAATATTCTCTAAAAAATATGTCGACCTAAAGATTATTATGACTGATAATCACAGACAATTTTTTCAATTTTCTTTTCATATCATTTTTTTTTTCTTCATTAAATTTATCAATAGTATTATTTTTTTTTTCCCTTCATCATTAAATAAGTACAATATTCAAAATTCTACGTTTCCTTTAAACATTAGAATAGGAGTGTTCCTTTTTGTTTGTTTTCTCTTTTTATACATGTATGTGTGTACGTGTTCCATTTCTTTTGTTAAAAAGCGTTTTACATTTTAATCCTTAATTTCTTAAAATTTTCTTTATTACGAATAAAACGGAGAACCGAAAGAACCTTGAAGACATGAAGCTCTTGGGATAAAAGAGGACGCAACGCTGCGATGCTCTGAAATCGTCGTACGAAGTAATAACGCGAGCACCGTACAGTTCCGTGGAATAACTTAACCACTCATTTCATTTATCACACCAAACTAGTTAGATGTCTAAACACTTCCATTATCTAAAACAAATTTATCTCGAGGTATACATATACATGATCGAAGTTTGAAGTTGTTACACTTGTATATTTCACTAACGTCGATAGTAATTTATTTTTTTGCTCTTTCTCACACACGAATCACGTTTTTCGGGTTTTTTCGCTTTTCTCTCTCTGTCTAAGAAAAAAAAAGGATGGTGCGCTGATGGGTGTAGTAAACAAGCGGTGCACAAGTATGAGTGGTGATGTATTATGCTATATCTTCTCGTATAGATTATAATTAATTGTAATAATAATAATGATAATAATGAAGACTGAATGCGTAATACTAAGGAGCTCGTATAGACTCCGCGAGTTAGGGGATCGTATTTTAAAAGAAACAAAGAGATACGTTTAAAAAGCGTTCGACAGATTCTTTTAAAATTTCTCAGACAAACGTGTATTAATTAAAAACGTATGCGTGGTTTCTATACCGCTGAAAACTATCGTATCCTTTTCAGAGCATAGAAATATATATATATATATATATATATATTTCGCGTGCCTTGTTTTATTCTTTATATAAATAAAAAAATAATGAAGAAACGGTGTATGTACTTAATTCGCTTACGGACACATGTAAATACATTCAGTTCAGACTATTGTTACAATCACCACGGATATTAATCTGCGATGGGAGTACAAAGTATATATACATCAAATACATCATATATTTCATAATCCCCGTTTAACTAGTGGTGATATAACAATGATGAGAATATAATGCGTTCATCGAGCAGAAAGGGGAGGCTTTCTTCTTCCTCCCTTTAAAAAAGGCAAAAGCTGACGTTCGTTAATTCATCTCAACAATATTAGACCATCGTGTGCACCATGCTCTAAAAATCATTTTTTGTTTATTTAATTTAATTAGTTATTTTTCTCTCTCGTTGACCCTAGAACCGTCACTCATAAGTAATAAATATCAATAAAATATCTAACATTGCTATTATATTTTCAAGTAAATTACCTTTTTTCCTTATATGTCATTATTACCTTTTGCTTTTATACAGATTAAAATTAATTATCATTATATTAACAATATTCATCTTCCAATAATAGTTATCTCATTATTGGTAATCGTAATATTAGAACAGAAAGAAAGAAAGAAGATTCAAAGTACCTAAAAAAAAATGGCAATTTCTCGTGACCAGAACAAGTTTCCATTATTTTTTCTTTTCCCCCTTCGTATTTTTTCTCTTTTTTCACAATAACTTTTTACAAATCAGCATATGCATTTTGTACCAAACCAGGCCGATTAAAATTGTCGCACGACCGACGAACGCTGCTCGCGTGCTCAAATAATGTTCCTGCCATCATTTATTCTTTATATTACCTCTTTAAATAATCCGCGATCAATATTCTTCGTATAACGCATTTCTTATTATTATCAAACTCTTTCTCCGCTGCCGTCTACTATCTCTTACTCTAGGCCATTTTTTCATTGTAAAGTGCACTTAACGGTGTCCACGGAGCACCAAATTTTAAGGGACAACCACCTCGGCAGAAATTGATTAATCGGACTAAAATACTTTATCATAGCTTAATCGATGCATAGACGCAATTACAGTTTGTCTTCAGTTTGAATATAAGTCATCGGGGTACATCTAAAATCTATCACCGGGTTAAAGCGTAGGTACATTTAAAGGTAAGGCAAAACTGCATTTCACAGAAAGGTGTTTTCGTCTTCGTCTTTTCTATTCTTTTCTCTTTTTTTTTGCTTACGGACCAAGTAATATCCGTAAAGTCTGAAATATATTCCTATAAAGAACATTTATAATTTTTCCCAGTGTGGGAAAATATCACAAACATTTTCTAGGCGCGTGCTCTAGAAAAGTTTCCTCGAAACAATGACGTGATCATTTTCCTTTTTTTCACTCCATTTACATATTTCATCAACGTAATCGGTCATCATGATATTTCATACTTTTCGTTACTTTTTTTACAATTCGTAAAATTCTGTTTTGGACAGAAACCTCGTTTACAATGATCTCATTCGATTCATAGCGGTTTCAACTGGAGTTTCTGTAAAATAAAAACTTTTTTCCCTCTCTCTTTCTCTCTCACTCTCCCTCTCGCACTTCGTTTCTTTCTCTCCAGCGGCTTTCTTTAAATATAAAAATAAAGTAATGAGATTAATATTGTATTATTGGCAAGGCGGAAGCACAAACGTATGGGTGCAATGTTTTAAAATCTATAGAAAAAAGGAGACAGAGAACATATCGAAATAATATTGCGCGTACGTAATTCTCCATTTGAAAGGAACGAAGCAATTTTAGGGTATTAATTCTGTCCCAAAGATCGCCTATCATCACGAGTAAACAGATGCACTAGAACGCCCCTATTGGATCGGGCATGGACGTTTACTCGCGGCTCTAAATTACAACAAGCGTACACTAAATAACGCATGGAAGAACATAGAATTAACAATAATCAAGATACTATGTGGTGCAAGATGCTATCCAAAGCCAATCAGGCTGCTGGACTTTCTAATTCGGAATACGGATTTGACAGACTTGGAGGATTTCAAACTTTAGTTGCCATAATTGCGACAAACTACAGGGGATTCACTGGGAGGTACACTGAAGTGTTGGCGAAGAGGACAAGCTGTGTGCGTGTACACATATATTCCCTTTTCTTCGCACACCTTTTATTCCATCCAGTTAATCATCCTGTACAGTAGCGCACACTTAAGCATCCCTTAACGCTTAAACATCACTTAAGCATCATTGGGGACGCTCAATTATAATGCAACTCCGTTTATATAAAATCAATTTTAGCAGCGCCTGGTTAACTGAATTCTAGCTGAGCGAAAGCCTCTAACGTGAACGGAAAACTCAGTACAAAATGTGTCGGATATATATAGTTTTATAAAAATTACAAGATTGAATTTATTTAGATTTTTCACAATTTTTATAATAGTATACGTGCTCGAATAAAGAAATTTATTGAATAATTTCTAATGGAAGCATCCTTATAATTTCAATAATTAAAAAATAAACAATGTGAAAGCGGTCATTTGACCGGTCGTGGTACGGTTAGTGTAAAATGAAAATTCATTATCGGTAGTGGGATACGTGGACTTATTATGTGAACCAACTTGTCTCCCGACAGATTCACATAAACGGAGTTCTACTGTATGCACTACTGCATTCAGAGAACTTGACATTTTTACGCTACTTTTCGACAACTGCAAGGATGCTATCGTTCCAAACGTGTATTCGACGTTTAGTTATCTATTGCCTACGTGAAATGCAAATCGAGTGCACGAATACAGTCTTGACGACACACTTGCTAAAGTGTGCCGCCCGCCCTATTACACTAATGCCCGAACCTATAAAGCGCATCGCAAATGCAATTGGAATATTGCAACTTGATGGTATACTGCAGAGTTGGGCAGTAATCAATTATTTTGCGATTACTTTTGTAAACGATTACGAAAAGTAATCATTAATCAATAATTTGTAATCGCGGAATGAACGATTAATTGATCTTTTACTGAAATTAACGTTACATTATTTTTATAATTATATATACAAAATTGATTGTGTCATCTCTTCGTAAAATCCATATAAAATACCAATCCAATACCAAATTCTTCAGTGAATCACAAAAAAAGTAATCATTTCATGATTAATAATTATCGACTTCGATTGCTAAGTTATTCGTTAATCATGATATCACGAATTACTTAGTACAGTAATGTCCAGATTACTGTCAAACAGCCGTATTTTTGGTTGACAGTAATCTGGATCCTGGATCGTATTTTTGTTACTTCAAAGGCGATTCCGAACACAGAGAAGGATTGATTGAAATTCAAAGGTGAAGCCGAACATAGAGAAGGATAGAATGAAATTCAAAGGAGCAGCCGAACATAGAGAAGGAAGAATGAAATTCAAAGGAGAAGCCGAAGTCTCCGAAGTCTCTTTCTTTCCAATACGCTGTCGTTCCTTGCGACCGAAACTTGAATCGTCGATTTAACCATTAAATACAATTGGAATTATATCGTGTTTGATTTTATATTAATCAGAAAAATGCCAGAAACATGATAGTGAAATTTCATTAAAAAAATAATGAAAATTAAGAAAGTTGAAAATTTCGATTCATTCGAGTCAATGTGTGGTGTTTACACCGATATACCCGAGCCGAGATCAATCATCGCCGCCAGTGGAGTGGGTAGGCACTCGTCTTAGAACGTAGTATAAACACACGACAGTAATGCGGACATCACTGTAATCGTAATCACGAACATGATTTCACATTATTTATAATCGTTAATAGTCACAAAAGTGATTAAGTAAAATATAAAACAATAAATATCTGTTTAAAAGTGAAGTTAAAGCTATTAAAAATTAAAATGAATTTTTATTTTCCATAAAGATACGCAGCCTATTAAACAGATTATGTTTTGCCCAACTCTGGTATCGTGCATCTGTCTACCGTCATGAAACCAACGTGGTGCAATGACATGGACTATGTTGTTCTTAGAGCTGCGAATCTATTGCTCTGACATTTAAGAAAGACCGTCATCGAGCGTTCTTCTAGCATAATAGCAACCCCGGAATATGGTCGGGATAAAAATGTTCTTTTGCTGAACGCGGATGAGATAATGCCTCCGGACTGCACGCATGACGGTTCGTGCCGAGACATCACGGCAGTCGGCCCGTTGCGTAATTAATTACAGCGCTACGTCCCAAAAACTAATAAATGAAAAGGAACGAACAGACTTCAATTTCGTCAGGAAGCAAGTTCTCGTTTCCCGTTCGTTTTCTCTCTGTTTTTCATATTTTTTAAAATACAATAAGACTTAAAGAATATCATCAATGTCTGCCAAAGTAGGTACACCTTCCAACAGTATCCTACAACCAGGAGACTGTTTCATCTTGCCATTCTCCCCCCTCTCACGCGCGCGCGCATTTTTCCTTAACGGCTATACTTCATTAACTTAAACTGGTAGCTATACTTACATCAAGACAATGTCTAATCTAACAATTACATATTTTACAAGAACATTTGAAATCTGGCCCTACAGCAGACATGAAATGTCACGAAGTCCGTCGTCCACTTTACACTAAATTTCGTCTCGCATAAAATACAGAATTATCGTTGTCGTTTAATAATTCTGTGCTGTTCGTTTATACGATTCGTTCACGATGACCGTTCTTTTTATACAATTAACACATATTTAAAGTGTATCGTTACAATGTTTCCGCGCATCAGTGGAGATAAGTAACGGTCATAGAGAACGTTAGTGGATTCTCTAAGTACGTCGACTTTAGCTATACATTATTCTTTTAATTTCATTATTCTCTATCCATTGGTCCAATCGTAAGTAGAATTGACGAAACTCTAGCTTCTGTGTCTGTGGAAAGGGTGAATCGGTGAGAATGATTAAAACTTGAAATGAATGCTAATGATGAAAGTGTCATTGTGTAGAACTCCTCACAATGTTTAGATAAAAAATCTTTCACCTACATTTTCATTAATAAATATTGGTTTTCTGTTCACAATAAGGTCGTCGCTTTATCGCAAAACACTACTACAAACAAAAGAAGTAAAAAAAAATAAAAAAGGTTAAAAAAGTTAACCTTAAAAGTTAAAAAAAAGTGCGCGGAAGACCGCACGACCGAAGAAGTTACTCGAATAGCGTTTCACCTCGGAGCGTGACGGATGAGACTCATTCGCTGCCCAACAATTGTGTATGCGGTGCGCCTAGAGAAGTTTTCACTTCAATAAACAACAATTTTCGTAATAAGTCCCATAGACTCAACTCATGCACCAAAGCATTAAACTGAAAAACTGTTAAAACTGCTCAAGTGGTCTAGTGCGAATAAAACATTAAAAAAAGAACGGATGACACCGATTGGTCTTGAACTCAGAGTCGCCAGATTAAAGGTCGATCTACACTATACTCTCGAGAACGGCAAGACGGACAAGTTGTCAGTAAATTCGGGGATATGTGACATGCAATCCCTAACATTTTGTTCGGCTTAGGAAAATGTCGTTTTACCTGGCTGAAAGTAAAATCGGCGAACAGTTATCGATTGGCTATTCCCGCATATAGATATTAATATTCGAACACTTTAAAAAAACGATAACTTTGGCTGCTCTTTACTTTACGGGACCAAAAATTTTTGCCTTTCTCCAATAAATTATTATCTATTTGGTATGCAATCCAGTAGATTTGAACGAGGAGAACCTAGGAATCGAAGTTTCGATCCTGTAGGATCAATGGTTGCCTAAAGTTGAGCAATTTGCAGTGTTTTTGACAGGTAAGCGCGTCGCTTACCGAGCAGAGTTGCTAGGTAGTAAAACCAGCACGCGGTAATGTCGATAAATAATTAGTTGGTTGGTGGTTAGGTCGGGTGGGGGCGGCAACCGACTATGTATTGAGAAATCTATCTCTTTTTGTAAATAAAAGTAACGTAATTATATTTAGTCCCCTCAGGGTTTCAAATCCATTTACCACTCGCCCCTTCTTCCACTCTCACTATCACCTAATTTCAGCGAAACCTACTATTTACTAAGGTGGGTTCCGAACACCACCTTCTGCCAACAACACGCGGCCTGTACCCAGGCGGTCACCCATCCAAGTATAGGCCGCGCCCAACGCTGTTTAACTTCTGTGATCGGACGAGAACCGGTTTTTGCAAATAATATTCGTATTCTTTTTGTAAATATTTCCCAAGATATTTCTTCTCAAACATTTTCTAAGATATTTCCTTTATGTTAGTGATATTATCGCGTGTCCGTGCTGCCACCTAGCGGCTCTGCTCGGTAAGCGACGCACGACCGCCACTACAAATCAATATGGCGACGCGCTTACTTGTCAAAAACACTGCAAATTGCTTAACATTAAGCAACCATAACTTGTGAACCATTGACCCTATAGGATCGAAACTTCGATTCGTAGGTTCTCAACTCTGCTTGAACTTAATTTTGAGGATACGTAGGGTGATACGTAGGAAACAATGGCTGTCCTGAATGAGCCACGAGACAATAATTATTGAAAGGAACCAATAGTAAGAAATAATGTAAAAATAGTTTAACCCAATGTAGAATAGTTCCTCCATATGCGAGCATACGTTGGAATGCGAGTGTATTCGTTGAATTCCGGTTTAGTGTAAAGTGACGATAACTTGAACATTTAAGCCTCAATAGTAGATAATAAGTAGAGTCTAGAAGACGTGCGTGAAAGCACAGGCGTGGATAAAAGTAACACTTTCATGAGTCTCGGTGCGATGCGGCGCCGTGACCCGTCGGATACGAAAGCAGGGCATGACCAATTATTTATTGCTATAAGTAAACCCCCTTAAATCAACTACGAAGTGTAGCTGTTTAAAGTAACATTGTCATAACGCGATGTCTCGTGTACTATATCTGGCCTTTCTAACATTTTGTGTTTTTCCTTTTCTCGTTCACATTAAATGTATATCTATTTCCTTTATAGTAATAAAAAGCTGCAATCTCTGAAAATAGTTTGATGATTAAATGAATAACGTTTAATAAAATGAATCCTATTCCGAAGCGCGAGTAATTATAGCACAAGTGGTTTGCTGCGGCTATCGGCTGCTTACGGTAGCTGTATATGCAGTCTCAATTGAGGTATTTACGACATCTGCGGGAGCCGCAGGTACATGGAATCTTGATATCCTCGAAGGGAAATTTGTAGTCGTACGTTAACTCCTCTCCTTGGATAATGCGGCGGAGAGCGAAGATTAAAATGTGCTTCTTACCTAAGATGTCCACCACTCGCGAGTAACAATTTGGCTGCAATACAATTTTAAAGTTACAAATCCTTCCAGATTTTCCTCTCATTTTAATTGAGAGTGTACAGGAGTGAAACTGATGCCTTTATCGGCCTAGATGTGAACTACGAATGAAGATAGAGACAGAGAGGGAGATATATCACTCGCAGGAGAAACAAGACAGAGAGATAGATAACTAAGCAGCTTGATTTTGCGATGATCTTACAACAACTTTGTGAAGCAAAGAAGCAATATTTTTTGATAATTTTTGTGTTGAAATATTCTCTGTACTATTCCGCATCTTCGTACAGAGTCCTTTTTGGAAAAAGTGTACAGAAAAATATTATCTATAAAAACGTACACTTTTATTGTTTATAAAGTTTTAAGAGCCAAATCGCAAAAAGGTCTCTGTAAGAAAGATGCGGAATAATACAGAGAATATTTCAACACAAAAATGATAAAAAAATATTGCTTCTTCGCTTCACAGTTGTAAGTTCAACAAATCAAAGAAAAATCAAGCTGCTTGGTTATCCCTCTGTCTTTGTCTCTTCCGCGAATGACGTATCTCCATCTTTGTCACAGCCCTGTAGGAGAAACAAGGGATCTCTCTATCTTCATTTGTAGTTTACCTCTATGCTGATAAAGACATCAGTTTTCCTCCTGCGTACCCTTTTAAAGCAAATAATATCTTTGAATTGTTTATACTATTTAACCCTTAGACGGCGAACCATTTATAACTATTCTATAATATATAATTGATAATGTTTAGGACCATTCGCTGCTTTATTTGTCAATTTTTTAAAACATATTTTTGAAGGTACTTCTTCTAGACACGTTAATCTTTCTATTGCTCTTAATGCAGCACCATTTCATTCAATTAATTTGCCAGAAACTGAATAAGTGATTGACGATTTTGATACTCTGAGTAAAAATAGACCCGAAATTCATCGTGGAAGGGTTCAGTCTTCCATAAGAAACACGTCATGAATTATATAAAAGAGTATCTTAACACTAACCGTAGCCGGTACAAAATCTATTGGATATATGTATATTGTTTTATAAAAATTACAAGACTGAATTTATTTAAATCTTTATAATAATTACGAGCTCAAATAAAGAAATTTATTCGATAATTTCTAATGGAAGCATCTTTATAATTTCAATAATTAAGATATAAATAATGTGAAAGCGGTTATTTGACCGGTCGTGATACGGTTAGTATTAACAATGCAATAAATGGGAAAACTTTTCCTGGCGTAACCAGAAAAATATTTGCCTTTCTCCTATAAATTTTTACCTTCTTCCTGTGCTATCCAGTAGATTTGGACGAGAAGATGTGGGAAATCCAAGTTTCGATCCTGGAGGATCACCATAAGCACACACTAATGTTAATCACGTAAATTTCCAATCCAGCCATCTTCGCGCCAGTGGTGAGATATTGTGCAAGATTTCTCGCGCATGCGCGTTCAAAACAGCAATGTATCTATATTATGACGGCGAAGTAGTGGGGCCCTGTTCTTTTATTGTGTCATTATAATCTCATTCAGTGTCCATTCCTATTAAACTGTATATATCATTGGAAAGCTCTGAATTTTGCGATTATTTTTATATAAAATACTCGTGCTTAAAAAATATATATAAATGACTTTGTTTGCGAAAATGTGGAGGTCGCGAACTTAGTTGCCAACCTAATATATTGGCGGGAAAGTACCAATATTTTACGGGGTTTTCAAAGTACCCCAATTTATCGAGAATTTTACTTTACTGAGGCTAAAATCGCCGCGCATGCGCGAGAAATCTTGCACAATATCTCACCATTGCCCCTACCCTATCTAACTACAAACTAATTAACTAATTAACCACTTTGTCTTCATAGACGTATTATGTCGCGACGTTGATACTGTTCATATAAGGTCACGTACAAATTATAACTAGACGTTGATACTGTTCATATAAGGTCACAGAAGAGTTATTTCGCGACGCAATGCCGCTTTCGGGGTGCCACGGACGTGTTATCCCGCGACGCAATACCATTCGTGCCATACTACAGACGACATATCTCGCGTGCTTCATTATTACATAAGCTTTTTCGAGAAAATGTTAATTCTGGAAACGGTACAGAGGAAAAGAATAACGTTGCTTTCAGAGTAACATTTTTTCGAAAAAGCTCGTGTAATAATGAAGCACGCGACATGTCTGTAGCATCGCATGAACGGTATTGCATCGCGGGATAACACATCCGAGGCATCGCGCAAGCGACATTGCGTGCGAGATAACTCGCCTGTGACCTGTACGAACAATATCAGCGTCATCTTAACTCGTCTGTTACCTTATACGAATAGTATCGATATCGCGACATAACATGTCCAAGAGAACGAAGTGGCTAATTATCGGCATTACCGCGTGCTTGTGCTGCTCCCTAGCGGCGCGCGACCGTCACAACACACAACATGGCGACCGTAAAACCGCTCAACTTTAAACATTTATACATAGTTTTAGGATCATTAATCCTCCAGGATCGAAACTTGGATTTCTCACATTTTCTCGTCCAAATCTACTGGATAACTTAGGAAAAGATAAAAATTTATAGGAGAAAGGCAAACATTTCTTGTTATGCAAGGAAAATAGTAGCTCAATAAATGTAATATTTGCTATATACAAGATTAGTAAAATTTTTTGCAACATGTTTTCACTCATAAAAACTCATTATCAACGGTTTGTTAGTTCAGCCGTTATAATTTAATGAATAAACGTTAACACTCTATTTTACAGATCTGTAAAACCAACAATTTTTAAGATTACGAAAAATTCTTTTGAGATACGTTTATATATATATACATATATCACTAATGACTACGACATATTAAAATTTAAACAAAATCCGAAACAGTGCACAGAAAAGTGTCCGATTTCGCGTAGAATAACTCTGTAGTATTATATGAATTACGAAATATTGTAAACATTTACATTATCATCTACAAAATAAGCCCCAACACTTCTCTTTGCATGAAATGAAGATATATTATAAAATTCAAAACACTATTTAGGAAGCTACAAGAAAATAAATAATTATTAAATGCATACCTCGCACGAGTGATTTATAAATCTCGCTGCATTTCCCTTCATTGTAGCGTCGACAACTAAGTGGTCGTCGATTTTAAACATATAACACCCAATATTTTTACTGTCATAGTATTTTTCTCGTTTGTCGGTCAAAGAGGCTCGAATCACCTAGTAACATTCACAAAACAATGAATAAAATTAAAATACATAACGACAATATTCGAAACATTAAACGATTAGACAGTCGAACCTCATTAACTCGAATCTCAAGAGATACATAGAAGTTTCCACAGAAGTTTCCACAGAAGTTTACCACACAAAAATTCGACTTACAGGTCTCTAAGGCACCACTAAATATTACTATATCACTAATGTAAAATAATTATTACGTTATAAAATTATTTTATATCTAATAAATTACTAAACATTTGAGAATTGCACGAGTAAATTGCATTAGTTTAATATGCATGAAATGAAAGAAATCATATAGAATGGAAATATTCTAGGCCGGGAGAAATGTTTAATTTTCGTGTTAAAATAGTTCCGAGTGCAAAGAGTTAATAATTTACTGATTGTAACAGTTTTAAAGAATGAAAAGTTGAATTTTTGGAGATGAGTTATTTATTACTAATTACACTGTCCAACAAATTTCAACTTTTTTTTTGACGTTTCAATGTTCACTATGCGATTCTTATAGTTTTTTGCGCTGATTCCGAATCTGCCCTTAATTTTTCCCCTAGACGCACAGGTTTTGAGAAATTTGACTTTTGAAAAAAGACATATTTTTCAACTTTAAACAAATATTGTAATGTCACTATAAAAGATATCGAATTGTTCTTTAGATCAAAAGATTCTGTACATTATCCCGAATATAGTGATATCTAATATTAATACATTATGAATGTTTAAACTTGTTTTAAGAACAATTCAATATCTTTTATAATAGTTAGCACAATTTTGATTTATTTTGGATCTACAAATGCTATTATCAATGAAAATAGGATTTCATTTAGTCCCACTTTCTTAAAATTTGTCTACAAAACTTGAAAATTAGCTCTTATTATATCACTATTACATAATAAAGAAATCTGTGATTTTACTCAACGTTAATGAACTATTTTCAATAGTAATGACGTATTTTCAATAGTAACCAAAGCAGAGAATACATTTTTTTCAACATCATTGCATCTTTCTACAAAACTTTGTCAAACATTTACTGTTGTTTTGGCTTGTTTAGCTTCCACGTTTGTGGAAAATAATTCGAGTTAAAGGAAGTTTTATTTCGATTTATAGAGGTTTTTAAAGTGCAGCTGAAGGGAATGAACAAAATTTTCAGTTTATAGGAGTTTTCGAGTTATCGAGGTTTAACTGCATTATTCTTTAAGAATTTTTTCGTAATCTTACGTACCTCGCCAGCATACTCAATAACCATCTCTCCGGCTTCAATATCTCTTAAGCAAAATAAACCTCTCCCATGTATATGAGAATGGTAAACACCAACCGATTCTTTCGACGTTTCTTTAAGTATCCTAAATCGCATTGCCATTGGCAAGTTTGTACTTGCCACCCGTCTATAAAAAGAATAAAAAGTTAGACTGTACATATTATTCAATTTTGTCTACTGGATATTACTAATAAAATTCAATTTTACCTGGACTCGGCTTCTGAAATGGCTATCATTTTTGGTTGCTGTCTGTGCCTGGACGCTAACCAACTAAACATGTCATGAACTTTCCGTCCATTAAATGGTTCTGCCCGAGCAGCACCATTGTCACACGCTTTTAGTAAATCACTTTCCACATCTCCTGTTTTAGGTGGCGCTAGATTATGGAACTTCGGTTTGTATTTTGTACACCTGTTGACGTCTGACAACTGTTCCACTAGATATACCGTGGCATTGTTTTCCAAACCCAAATTTTCAACAAGAGGATTATGAGGCAACGGTGGTAAATTATGAGCCTTTCTAGCAATCTGTACTGCTTGAAATACAGTCTCCCATACTTCGGCCATTGAAGAAGCGGTGTGAGAGAATCCGTCTTGCGACTTTATTTCGTACATTAGTGTCGGTCCTTTCACAGGAGACTTATGCGTTTGTGTGTTTTGTAAGTTTGGTGGGACAGATTTAATTGATTTGCTTATGATTCTTGGCTTCTTGACAGCAACTGGCGGAGTCTTCGTTTTTAACAGATTGAACTTGTTATCTATAGGTCTCACTTTTTCATCAATTTTGTTTGCTTTCAATGTGAACGTTTTTATTGGTAGCAGTTGTAAGGAGGCTATCTGAGGAGGTACTTGCTTCGATGGTAATATTTCTACGGACGTTACTTGTGGAGACTTTTTATTCTGTGCAACTGTCTTCATGTTGTGTGTAATTTTGTAAGAACCATCTTGTATCTGTTTCTGTAATACTATCTTCAACGAGGCATTTTGTAATTTCTCTTTATCCAGTTCTAACTTGATATTTTCCTTTACTTTCTCAATTGTTTCAGTATTCAGCTTCAGAGTTTCATTTATTTCGTTCATAGTCGCTTCGGGGCTTTTTTCTGTTGCCGCTATGTCCTCAGCGATTTGCTTTTTTGATTCCACCAGTTCTTGTTTTGGTTCCGGTTCTGCTGGTTTAATCACTGGTTTCGTTGGCTCTTCTATTATTTCGGTTTTTGGTGTTACTTTCATCGTATCTTGTTTCGGAGTTACGGCTTGCATAGGTAATACTCTATTCATCGGTCGACTCGTCGGTACGTTGCTCGTAGACATCGTAATTTTATTTTGTACAGTCGAACTAGTGATAACTGGGTTATTACTTACACTTATATTAATATTGTTAGAATTCGGTACAGCACTAATATAATTATTATGCACATTATTTACATCATGATTTAACTTATTTACAATTATATCCCTTTGAGTTATACAGTGATTAGGTAAGGGGAGTATTTTAGATGATATGCTAGATTTTATCATATTGGTATTCTCTGATACATGCTTCGAGTCAAAATACGGTCTGACACAGTTGTTCATTACTTGTTCTGTACCAAATAGTGGTTCTGTCATTTTCCATGGTCCGTTATTTAGCTGTGTCGAGTTAGAAACTGGACTTGGGCGTACAGCTACCCTTGGTATTGTTGGTATCGAGTTTTGCAACAGCTTTGGAGACGATGTGACATTTGTTACAATCGAAGGCTCAGATGGACATGTATCTGGTGGTTGTATCGATGTCATTGGCTCAACACTCTGACATGATACAGGCAATATGCTAGTGCATGTGGTTGATGCAAAGTTTTGTTCACACGTTGCAGATATATTAATTTGCGGTGGTACAATCGGTTCTGCTATAGGCGTTGACTGGTTTACTACCACATATCCACTGGGTACCACAGGTATGTTTGGAATATTTCCCATAGATTGTACATTGGATTGCAGCGTGGAAATATTGGATACATTTTGAATGGTAGGTACTGCAGGAATACTAGGCACACTAGATGTACTAGGTAAAGCAGGTGTGCTAGGTATATTTGACATATTCGATACGTTAGGTATGGTAGGTATACCAGGTATGCTGGGTGCAGTAGGTACATTGGGTATACCAAGTACGCTAGGTACGTTAGATGTACTAGGTGCGGTAGATGCACTAGGTACGCTAGATGCGCTAGGTACATTGCGTATAGTAGGTACGCTAGATGCATTAGGTATAGTGGGTACTTTGGGTATTGTTGGTATATTGGATACAGTGGGTATATTTGTTATGTTTGTTATATTAGATACATTGGATACAGAGGAAACTGTCGGTATAGTTGGTATTGCGGGTACATTCGGAACATTTGGTACACTGGATACATTCGGTATGCTACCTATATTGGGTACATTGGGAATATTGGGTACACTGGGCACGTTAGCGACATTAGGTACGCTGGGCACCGCAGGTACTCCGGGTACATTTTGTACTGCCTGTACTGCTGTTACAGTTGGAACGCCTGGAACGGTCTGAACATCCACGATAGGTTCCATAAGCTTAGAGGCTTGAAAAACTTGTGTTGTTGTTTGGTAACTGCTTGCCAACACCTGTGGTACTGTGCCAGTCATGAATTGACTGGAAGACATTACTGTGTTGCTCACGATAGTTTCTAAACCATAATACATTGGTTGATTTGAAAGAAACATACTGCCAGTCGAGTCTGTGAACATTTCCAACGTCGGGGTTGAACTTAACAGTAGTTGTTCAGACGATATAACTCCACACTGAATTGCACTAGGTTGTTGTTGTATAATTGTTCCTAAAACCGTTGGTTGCGTTTGGGCAATTTGCACACCTGGTAATATTGAGATACCTCCGTTTTGTAATGCTAATAAATTATCAGACGGTGCTTGTATGTATGCGCCAGGAACTAAATGATTAGTTGTTATGAATTGAGGCTTAAATGCTGCTTCATGTTGCCCACCAATTGTTGTTAGATACTGAAAATTCTGTCCAGATTGTTGTTGCAACGTTTCCACATACGCGGACATAATACCAGGTGATGCTACCTGCTGTAATATTACTGTTGGCCCGCTTGCTCTTTGAGCTTGTTGCAGCTGTATAACCGGAGTATTATTCTGCATTGGTTGAAATCTAGAATGTCCATTATGAGGCTGCGCAGTATTCTTCACAATTTGTGTTTTAACTCCTTTTGCTCGAGACTTTGGTGCTCTTGGACTTCTTGACTTTACTAATTTTGTTGATTGAATACTCGCTTGCGATTCGTTATTTGCAGTTTGCACACCGGTTGAAGAAAACGTCGGCGATACTTGCGGACTTGGAACGGTTTGAGAACTTGCGCCATCAGGAGAATTCACTGGTGTGTTTATAATATTCTGTGTAATACTAGAATCACTTGTAACAGATGGCGGATCTGTAATTTCTGTTATTTGAACAGTACTCTCCTGAGGTAATACTGTAGCGTTTGGTAATGTGGTTGTTGTTCTAGTGTATTGCGTTTGTACAATCATATCGTTGGATGTTAATACTGTTTGATGCACAGTTTCCACAGTGGCATGCGTATGAATTTGCGGTGTAATAATCGCTTGTGCAATTGGTTCAATTTGAATTGCCGGATGAGGAGACGGTACAGAGGCTTCTAGAGGAGATGTAGCTTGCATGTCTGGATAGTCGGAAGAAAGGGTGTGTCCCTCCGATGGTGATAGCGTTATAAATTGTGGAGAGACAGAACCAACGCTTGGAGAAAATCTAGAATCAGGCGATGCCAATTTATTATCCATGGTTTCCGAATCACTGTCGCTTGTAATCATGATATCACAGTGTGTTAAGTGTCTATTATAACTATCTTGCGTTCTGTAGGTACAACGACATCGTTTGCAAGTTACTGGACGATCTATATGATCAAGCGGCGCGTCACACTGAGAGGTAACGTTGATCTTTTCACTTTGTACAAGTTGCGGTGATATGCATTCGTCGTCACTGGAAATATCATCGGCACCGTCTAATTGTGGAATTTCTAAATTTAGCTTCAAATTATTCTCTTTGAACAAATTAATTGTACTTTTCTGCGATTTATCATTATTTTTGGCTAAGTGTGATCTAAGGAACCCATATATTCGTTTTGATCGTAAAGTGTTGTTCGACGTTTTTGTACAGGAATTAAAATCTTTTTCAGTGGATAAACTAAATTCATTACTATCGCAAGAGGATTCGTCGTTGATACCATCTAATTGTGGGATGGACAAGGGTTCTGGCACACGTACTCTTGCAGTTTTCTCTTCGATATTATATTCCGGTGAACTGCATTCGCTAGCACTGCTTGGATCCACAGTCCCATCGACTTGTAATATTCGCGGCTGTTGTCTTGTATGCCAGAATAGTCGCTTGTGTTCTTTCCCATCTTCACGACTTGTAGAGAGTACACGACGATTAATACCACTTGCATCTTCAATACAATACTTCAATTCCCTCACGGAATCAGATAAGATGTTAGGCGTGTTCGCTCTGCCCACAGTAACCATAATACCATCTGGAATTCTTAACTCGTGCAAAGTGGGTGGACGTTCATTTTGTGAATCTAATACCATTACGCTCGTTTCGCTAGATTTCGTCATACTCGAGTTCCTTGATAACTTTCTCCTTTTTATACTGGGACCGTACGTGCTGTCTAATTTACAACTCCAAGTTAAGCTACAAGATCGTTGATGATGTCTTTGTCCTCCAACAACCAACGGACTATTTGACATTACCTCTGACTTAGATCTTTTCAATTCTCTACCTCCACGTTTTTGATTTTTCGAATTTAACAAATCATCCACTAAATCTTGAACCGAAGTTTTCGTTTCAAGATGTACCCAAAGATCATTATGAGCTCCTAATTCCAACAAAGAAGGATCTACTTTCGAAATCTTGTTTTCCGGTGGTTTTATGATTTCATCGACTTCGGATGTTGTTAGCATATCATCTTTAAATAAATCGGTTAATAATGTACCATCATTTTTTAAATCCATCGCTAAAAAATCCTCGTACGACATTTTAGGAAATATATCCTGCATGGATATACCATCTAACAAATCATGCGGCAGATCTTCAAATATGGCCTCTTTCAATTCTGGGGGTAAAAGATCCGTATTATTTTGCTCTGCCAAGTTTTCATCGACTTCCTTGTTACAAACTGTATCAATCAGAGCATCTAATGTTTGTTTCACAGCTAAAAATTCAGTTTTCTGCATGTTTAACAAATCTTCTTTTTCTTGTTCTTTAGAGTGATCGATAGTTATGTTATTCTCTAGATCAGGAGAAATCTCTGGTACATAAACTTGTACATACGTTTTGATGTAATATTTTACAATCTTAAATGGATTCACCGTAGACCAGTATAATCGAGAACACTTGTAATCGCATGGTATAATTTTCTCAATTGTTTCAGAATACTCTGGTATAACTGTACCTAAGTAATCGATCATCAGGGAACCTATCATAACTTTTACTTTACTTGGCTCTGCATATTTTTTCTTCTTACGATCCAGTTCTACATACACCGGCCTTCTTAAACTAAAATCATTCTCGTTTTGCAATGTTTTATGCGAACAGTTGTTCAAATGCAAAGAACAAAATACTGTTTTGTCATAATTTAAAGCAAGTCCAATATTTCTTGCACAAGGGTAGTGATAGGTACTACTGCAATTTTTCGCGCAACAACCAACGCTCGCACCTTTCTTTCCACATTCGGTGCAACGAATTAAACGTCCTCTCGAGATAGCACTATGAACATTTTGCAAAGAACCGTCAATTTCTTCAAATACTTCGTTCGACCAAAGTGCACAATTCGAATGTACCCACTCATTTTGTCCGCAATATAACAATCGTCCTTCCTTTGTTTCCTGACCATCGCCTAAACCTTTGCACAAACAACAGGATCTACTATCTTCAACGTGAACGTTGTACAAGTTTGCCGTTTTAGCCGTGATCGCTTTCGGCGCTTTCATTACTTCTTCCTTCCATGCTTCTAATATAGAATCGTCAAGTTTCGTATGATAACTATCGTCTTGTCTATCATCCTTGGTGGGAGTTAATGTGTTGTTAACTTTACCACTAGTGTTTTTAATACTTTTCGGACTAAACCATGGAAACACCTCTTGCAAAATTTCATGATAAGCGTCAATCAATTCTTTAGTTCCAGTGCCATTAATCACATGTCCCATATCAATATGAAACTGTAATAATGTTTTGTATTCATTGTTGTTCACTTTTCGTTTCACCGACATCAATGTAGGTGAAGGTCTAACAATGATTTGCTGGTCCAAACAATGACATTCTGTGTCGTTCGAATTACTATTCGAATTTTCTTGAGCTACCAAATCCTTTTTATCGCTGTCTTGATTATCTTTTAAAGCACAGTTTTTAACTCGAACGGAGCATTCTTTAAGGTGAAACTTTTGTCGAAGTCGTCTTAAACCTCTTCTGTTAGAACAATCAGCAGGCTGATCGTCGTTTATTTTATTTATTACGTCAGATTTTGAGTTATTAGAGCCAGATTCTGTATCTTTAGACTTTTCGTTATTTGATTCTTCAGATTCTTCAGAATTAAGAATTTCTTTATTACCGATTGTACTAGAATCTGTCTTTTCATTTGAAAACTCTAATTTCCTTATGTTCGGAATAGGTCTGCACAGACATTCCTTTCGTGGACTCCATTTTAAAGCAGCACAAGCTTTTCGATTTTTACTTAATGATTTTATCACTCCTATAAAACCGGCTTTAAGTTCAGCCTCTATAGCATTTCTCCAAACTGAATTAGGATTCAAGGAACATTGGCTGCATGTGAATTCAATTGAATCAGGTAAATAACTAAGAATTTGATACCGCTCGTCAGAAAGTCCTTCGCAACGGGCGTGCACCCAATAAGAACATTCGCTACATTCCATCATCTGAAAAGTACAAAATCTTTAAATTAATAAACAGCGCTTTAAAGCACTAAAAGAAAAAAATATATTGGAAAACTATATTATAATAAAAGTAATGTTAGATTAAATATGCAGTCGTACGCATGTTATATAAATGTATAAGTTGCGAGAAATATTGTATGTATACAAATTTATACTCACCTTCGTATCAAAATCATTTTCGTTGTAACACCTTTGACACAGAGGGCAATAGTTTCCTTGTTGACGCAATTTAAAACACATGGAGCATAATGGTAAGTTGCCCACGTGAACATTAACTCCTTCACTACCACAACTTTTACACTTGACACAAGTTTGACAAACAAACGGTCTTTCGGGATTATAAAGTCTTGCACTAACACCAGATTTTGACAAACACGAATGATGAAATGATTGACGGCAACGAATGCAAGACAATTTTGGACCAGATCTTAGATGGCAGGATTGGCATATTGTACACCGAGGACAGTACCAATTTGGTTGGGCACAAGCATTCCATTCACTGGGTTCCAAGCAAAAGGCATGATATGGCTCACAACAGCACTGACAATGGATCAGCTGGAAAGATCGTTACAATGTACAATCATAAATATTAATATACATAAACGTATTACTTACTGGCTCCTTTCCAGCGCTTCCACAGAGGTAACAAATAGCAGGAATATGGAAGAGTTCTGAACCAATCAGGGCAAAACCTTTTGCACCAACTTCTGACGGATCATACTGTTCCCAGAAGTCTATAGATACTGTATGCACCGAATCGTTATTTGATTTAGGTGCCTATAAAAATATAAAATTTAAAATTGTAGGTTGAGAGAAAAATATATTTATGAATGTTGCATTTTACTTTATACAGTATTCCTTCGGATGATGTAACTTTCACCTGTGCGGATGATGTTAGTTTTTTATCCCCACTACTAGGGGGTTCCCCCTAGGGCGGTCGATCACGCTACAAAGAAACACGATCCGAGCTCGAATATCGGTGAGGCCATACTAATACAAATGATGTATTAACTACTAACGGATTTGTGAAATTTTTCTGGTTAAACCGACACCAAATACAATAGAATTGCGATTATATTCACTTATATAATAAACGATGAAAGTTTCGAACGCAAAAAAGGACAGCATGTGGAAAGAAAGAGACGCGCAGAATCGTAGCAGCCGACATAGATCAAAAGTATAGCGCTCAAAATTCGCTTCCAGGCCTCGCATATCGAGCTGTTTAAAGAGCTGTTTCAAAAACAGATCACTAAACGAGACGTTGTTAGTTTCATTCATAATTTCTTCATTTTTAGTTCCATTTGTACGAAACTTTCATCAATATGTAGATTTGTGAAATTTCTCTGGTTAAAAAAGATCAAACTCGACAGAGTTCCAGTCATATTTACCGATATCACAGCGAGTTATTATCACACTTTAAATCAGTAAATATGGTCCGAATTATGCCGTATTTAGACTCATTTCAATTAGAAAAATCTCACAAATACGTTGGTAAAAGTTCTGTAAAAACAGAATGAAAAATAAAAAAACTTTCCTATTTGCATTGACATTGTCATCGATACGCAGCTTTTTGAACTGTGCCGGCTGCCTCGACGCTCAGTTCCTCTTTGTCGTTTACGCGCTGTCCTTCTCTATGTTCGGCACACGTCAAAGAAAGTAGTACCTCTACGCTTTCTGAGACTACATACCCCCGAGATAGTCACATCATCCGAAGGAATACCGTAATGGCTTACCACTTGAAAATTAGATGTTAGAATGCTTTGTTGAGATTTTCCCCTTTTCAGGTTGGATTGTTGGGTTACGTTCACAGTATTCTGGTTTATAATATTTTCATCATTTTGTTTCGCTGGTTCTTTTTCTTTAGCACAATCTTTCTTCTCCGACCTATCACTTTCCTTCAATGTTTTCGGAATGTGCTTATTGCTCTCGGTATCTTCTTTCCCTTCTACCGAAGGAAAAGTAGCTATCGGTTGACCAAGTGCAACACTTGCGCTTCGACAAACATGCTTTACTCTCGGCCCTTTTAATTCGAGTCTCTGTCTAAGGGGTTGTGGACATTGGCTTATAGAAGGTAAGGAGAACATTGGATTTTTTATTTTCTTCCTTACTTTTATCCTGTTATTTTTTCTTCTCTTTTTACTAGGTGACATATTTAGCGATGAGTCGACTAGAAATAGAAAACATACAATAGTTGAATACATATATCAATACTTACACAGTCAAATTATTCAAGAAAAACATGCTAGTAACTTACATTTGTCTAATTTTGTATACAGAAAACCACCAGTGCCTTGACAGCTGGTTTTCTGACCCATTTCCATGTTTTTCCAATTCATAGCTGACTTGAATAAGTTCTTCTCAGAACTGTCTTCTGCAGGCCAACCTAATTTCGAAGATATCAATTTTTGCCCTTGACTATCGTTATCTTGTTGACTCAATGATAAAGGAATACTCAAAGGATCTCTCATCATCGGCGGTAATAATGCATTTAAGCTCATTCTTAATGAGGAAGGAATGTTGTAACACTTTAAACACATTTTCAACCAACATGCTGGACACCTAGCTTTATAAACACATCTCATGAGATTCCATTGCTGACTTCGTACAACAGGTGGAACTAAGCATAAACCATCTCCCTTATGGCATTGAAGAACTGGTAGAGTATTATTCGTAGATTTTGCACAAGCTTGTCGCTTGATCATTTTGCTAATAAACTTCCGACAAGATTCACAACTGTGAATACCAAATTTCCTGGCTTGTTTCACAAATCGGTAAAACCTTACAGCCCCGCACACACCACACTTAATAGTACCTGTTAATCCTGAAACATCGAAGTAAATATATTGCTGTTTTATAATTTGTTAGTATTTATTATAATTAGACTGGCGATTTTTATGTAAAATAAAAATTGGTGACATTGATTACAATGAACAGAAGCCAAATAGAAGTCTCGTTGTTCCTTTAATAATATGAATAAGTTGGGATTTATACATTGAAATTCTTAAACTCTTTTAATCTATCTTCCACTTTAAATTGTACCTACTTATTTTTACCATGAAACCATAAAATCTGCTGTCTAATTATAATATTAAAAGTATATTTAACCCTTTGCACTCGGACCTATTTTAACTCGAAAATTAAACATTTCTTTCTAGCTAGAGTAATTTCATTCTATACGATTTTTGTTTACTTTATGGATATGAAATTGATAGAACACCTCAAACAATACTTAAATGTTTAGTAATTGATTAGATATCAACTTATTTAATAATGTAAACAATATCATCGAGTAAAAGAAGTTAGATACATACCCAAATTAGTATTTCCACCAGTAACATTATTATTATTATTTGTTGTCGAAAAGGGTCCTTCAGTTCCACCGATACACTTGTTATCTAATTTTAATCTTGCCTTCCTTAAAATCACTTTTCCGCCATTTAATTTCATTCCAGTCCATTCCGACTGTTCGTCTTCAGTATGGTTACTATGTTCGCTTCCACTTTCGGACAATGTACTTTCAGTGTCAAAATTATCTGAATTTCCCTCTGCAATTATAGCCCTATTATCAGAATTATCTTGACTTTTTCCACTAGTTTCCTTTGTTTTTGTTGTATCGTCGAATTTCGCTTGAACTTCTAGACCAGTGACTTCACTTTGAGTTCCTGATCTTGTTTGAATCCTGGAAGACTCTGAGCTTGGAACATTTGAATCAGGAAGAACTTTCGTAGGAACAGAAACTGGTTTTTGACTTTTAGATACGTTTAATTTGAAATTTTGACTTTTCCTAATTGTATTTTGCGAACAATCTTGAGTACTATTCGATTCGCTCGATGCAGTTTTTATCACTTTGTTTTTATTAGATACGTTAGTCCTCTTTATATCCATATTATTAACTTTTGATATTTGTGCGTCTTGTACAGAAGCTGCTAATTTGTCAGAAGTTTTTGTACACGGTAATACAGTTTGGGCATTGGAGCTTGTATGCTGAATTACTTTTTTACTCTTATTCCTTACATCCTTGTCTTTCAATTTTGTACACGACTTATTAACATTTCCATCCTTTAATTTAGACTCCTGATTACAAATCTTGTTCAACGTAAATTTAGCTTTCTTCATGTGCATACCAACTTCATTTTCGCTAGATTCTACGCCAGAAATCTCTTCTAATTCTTCGATAAACCTTTTATTTGGCTTAATAACTCTCGACGAATGCGCGCTTCGAACTGGTAAAATAAATTTTCTTACTGCATTCGGTTTATCTCCGCATTGCGCTGTGATATTGCGAACATTGTTACTGTTAGATTTTGCCCTCTGAAGTAACCTTTTCGCAGTACTGTTACGCAACTGTCTTGTTCGCTGATGCTGATCCAAGATATTGTTCACCGATTTTAAAACCGGTGTTTTCATGAAATTCGAGAACTTAATGTTTTTGCAACTTCTGCGAGTTTTAGATCTATGAAATTTAGAAGTGCATTTCGAATTAAGTACAGTCACATCTTTCTTAACGTCCTCCGTTGGGTCCTTGATTTTATCGCATAATGGTTCTACATTAGTTTCAGTATTCGAAGGAGAATTTTTAACATCTGCGATCGTGATTTGTTCGTTTGATGATTTTGATACAGAATTCTCATTAGCATCAGGTGGTGATTTAACAGTTGCATTTTCTGTGTCATGTTGTTGCGTTTTGATGTAAGACACGGAAAGATTAGCCTCTTTAGTGCTAAAACCATGGAATGGTGGATGTTCCTACAGAAAAAGAATATAAACATTAGTATATTTATTGTGTATTAACACGTACATAATATTTGTTAAATTTTTCTGTACTTCTTTTTTTTCGTGAAATACTATATAATATAATAACACACATCAAACTTTCGTTCTGTGAAAAAAAACAATAAAAAATAAGAGAATCATACAATATAAATACTGTTTACAAAATAAAAACAAGAACGGAACAGTATCTTTCAGAAAGTCACTGACACTTTCAGCTATAGCGATACGTCAGTACATATTATACACATCTGCCATTCCGAGGCTGCGATTCCCTTCCAATAGGTTAACCTTCGTTATACAGCCAAATCTCCCGAGTTTTTCTGGCCACCGAATCGGCGGCGTATAGGTAGCTATCATGCTTATAAAATAAATACGGTTGCTTGTAGCCTGAGTAACTTTCATATTTTGCATCACTTTAATTAGACGCCTTCAAGTGGATACTCATTACGAAAGTAAACTACGAATTACCTTCTCGTTGTCACCAAATGTTTCGTTGAACAGGGAAAGTCCGTAGTAGATGTTCTCGGCGACGGTTACCGAATCAGTTTGGACTGTCTCGGGCTGGCCGAGAACTTTGATCCGTTTCCTGGTGACCGTCTTCGGCGGCTTCCCGGGAAACTTGGACCTTCCCATGTTCACTTTTTTCAACGGCCAACCTCAACCTCACAACGAAATTCTGTTTCCATTTTACGCGATTTTGCCCAGTCGAGGCGCACCAACTGAACACCAACGAACACTTAACACACACGGAACTTGCAGGCTTCGTTAAACATCGGTTAACGTCGGCCAAATTCGATGATAGCCGCGAAATACGCGCGTACTGTCAAACACAGAATCAGTAGTAGTAAGGTGGGTGAATGTATTTTTGAATACATACGTGCGCGCGTCCATCTAGTGATTTTTATTCGAACGGCACTTGAACCGAGAGCGTTCAGTTCGTCAGTTTTTATTCCGATTAATTTCGTTCGCATTTTCAACAGAATTGTTTTTGTTCTTGTAAGATGTTTGAATAATTCAAGATTTGAATAATTTCTTTATTTATCAACGATTCAAGGTTTCTTACTAAGTGTATTTATTTGTTAAACGCATATCAAATAATAATTCTACACAAATATAAGAATGCAATTCCTATTTATTAATTAAGTTAATTTCATTTTAGTATTTATATGTGTAAATGTAGGAGAAGTGGGGGCTAACAGAATAACCAGCATGCGATTGGCGCCGAGCATCACGTATTGAGCGCTGATCACTCTGAACTTGCCATAATGCATTTAACTCTAGGGAATATTGAATTATCTTCAGCGGAGCTCGTTAATATCACTTTTGTTGTCCAAACTTTTTAATTATTGTAACACCCGTTTCTAATTTGTGATACAGAATTTTTAAATTTTGGAACATTAAATAACCTTCGGCACCATTAAATTTTCATACTTTATGGAGATGAAAGGATGAGTAACTATGACATTTTTATTATTCATTCCAGAAATATGCTTTGAAAAATTGGTACGTAATACTTATTTAGCACCTGTCTGACAAAGAGAATAGCTTATAGATGCGACATTAAACAAATTGTTAAAGTAGTTTGTTCTTCGCTACTTTAAACTTTCTGTAAATTATTTTTAAATCAAAATCATTGGTATACAATGTATTTTTGCAAATATTCTATAATGCGCCGCAATAATGTCTCATAATTAGACACCGAATCTTTGTGAAAAATAAAAGTTGTCTGTTTTAATATAACAGTATTTTTAAATTCTTCTGTTTTTACTGTTTTAAATGATAAAATCCGGTGTCTATTCATAATGCTTGCATGGTTAAACATATTTTAATAATTATATTGAAAAGAAAATATATAGAGTGTTCTATCCGAATAAATTTTTTAACACATTGCTGACCGATCACGAGTGTACTCGTGTTTTCATGTCCGAACGTTGCGTACAAAGAAGCTGTGATTAAAGCTTAATAGCAGTACAGATATTTTCAAGAGCATTTTAGGTATTCTTAGTTATCTTATTAGTTTGGGCTAAAATGATCTTGTATTCAAATAAAGAACAGTTTGTCATTGCATATTGCATAGGTTGGTTTTCTCTTCAAATTGCCGATCAGCAAAGTGTTAATATTGCCGAAAATTACAAGTAGGTCAAATTATTTTCTTTTTAATGAAAGAACATATTTTTTCACAAAAAAATTGTACGTAATACATAATTAGCTCTTGTCTGACAATGAGAATAGATTTTAGATCCGATATTAAACAAATCGTTACAGTAGTTTGTTCTTCGCTATTTTAAACTTTTCGTAAATTATTTTTACATCAAAATAATTATAGTATACAATGTATTTTTGCAAATATTGTGTAATACGCCACAATGGTGTTTCATAATGCTTGTCATAGTTAAACATATTTTAATAATTAATTGAAAAGAAAATATATAGAGTGTTCTATCTGAATAAATTTTTTAACACAGTACTGACTGGTCTCGAGTGTACTCGTGTTTTCATGTCCGAACGTTGCACACACAAAGAAGCTGTGATCAAAGCTTAATAGCAATACATATTTTCAAGAGCATTTTAGGTATTCCTAGATATCTTATTAGTTTGGGCTAAAATGATCTTGCATTCAAATGAAAAACAGTTTGTCATTGCTTGTTTTCTCTTCAAATCACCGGTCAGCAAAGTGTTAATATTACCGAAAATTACAAGTAGGTCAAATCATTTTCTTTTTAATGAAAGAATATATTTTTTCACACGTACTAACGTAGATATAGCGCTTTAGTTCCTACAAAGAACAAATAAGATTGTCATAAGGCGTATTACTTCTACAGTATTTCTCATCATAAAGCTTACACATCGATATAATTTGAGGTCTCACGAATTATACTTGAATAATTAAAATTACATTAAAATAATTCATTATTAATTATTATTATTAATTGTTACTATCTAATTACTATATTCATTGCGTTTCTTTGGTACACTACGTACTAACACACATAAAATAAGACGCGTTTTTTTAAGGTTCAACATTATTTATTGTTCATTTGAAAATCAATATTTCATTTTTGAATTGAAAGTAAGAAACTTTGTGTTCCGATTGCTACGAATGCAGCTTATATCAGAAGGACATTTTCATTTAAGCGGGGTGCATACTTTTTACAAGTCAGAGAACATTTATCATACAGAGAGGGAAATTTGATATACGTCATCATCGTGAATATATTGACCAAACATTTTGAAAGGAGTACATCCTAAATAAACAACACACAAAACTGTATCTGAAATAAAAAACTGATTGAAAAATGTATCAATCTGTAATTACATTTGAATGCAAAACAACTTTTTGTATATTTGCTGTATGCTCACTGTTATATAACAGAACATCTATAAATAGCTCCGTTAGGCTTGAAGATAGAAGAAAATGTTAGAGAAAAAAGTTATACCGTTAAAGGAGGCAAATATGACGATATAAAAAAATGTTTTGATTTTTGTTGTTTTCAAGGTTTTTTGAAGGTCATCGATGACTTTTAAATAGCAACATATATTTTTAACTTCATGGTGCTGTAACTGATGTCAAGACGAGTTCAATGATGTAGTACACTATGAACTTCAAATGACCTTGAACTAGAAAATTTATGATAAAGCAATGATAACTTCAAAATGTGCGATCATTTTATTCGAATTAAATGAAATATTCGAAATTATAACTTTGAGCAGTAACACAAACATTTAAACGTTTTCCAAGGCAATCAATTGCATTTTCAATTGTTTCTGTTGAAATTCTTCTGCAGGATCTAATTATTCTTTCTTGTATGTTCTTTAGTATAGTTGGTTGCTCACGATATTCATAATCTTTGACTGTTTTCCACAGAAACAAATCAAGAGGAGTTAGATCGGGTGAACGAGCTGGCCATAATATGTGTTGATTACGTCCTACCCAGCGATTTGGAAATTTATTATTCAGAAATTTTCTTACGGTACGTGAAAAACGATCAGGACAGCCATCTCTCGTCTTTGTACCATATTACTTAACGAATATCTAAAGGAATATCGTCTAAGCATATGTTTCTTCTAAAAAGGTAAGTTTGTTTATTAAAAAGTATCTTGTATGAGTACGCTTAGAGATCACCTTCCGTTAACGGTATACACTCCTGATCAAAAGTATGTGGACACTTGTTAATTTTCTCCTCCTGGAAGAAAAAGAATCTTCAAGGGATTTAATCCATGCGATCTGCTTTATACAGTATTGGAGAATTGATCTGAACAATGATGTATTAGTATACCATGGATTTTATGCATTTATAAAAAAGATTATTATTTATTGCATTTCTTTACACATTTCTCTAGGGATTGAACCTAAAACGTATATTTGATTTTTGATTTATATATTTCTGAACAATACAAACTTTTTTGAACACTAAAACAAGAACACTTGTACTTCAATACTATCTGTTTACGTCTAGAAAAGGCCTAGTTCCATACACCCAAAAGTTCTAAAAGAAATTCTTAAAAATCACTTTATCACCGAAGTTATACAAGCTTCCCTTAAAATACGTTTCAAAATATTTTCAGTGGTACGCGTACTTTAATTATTTACTATTTCAAGTTCTATTTTACCCAACTCTGTTAACAATAAATACCATCCAATAACAATCAAACAATAACTTTCTACGATAAGTTTCCACAAACTTTTCAGCGGGGGTGTACGTGTTATGAGACCTAATGGCTAAAGAAATTAACCCTTTGTACTCCTATGTCGAGTGTGACTCGACATCGGAGAAAGAAAAAAGGAAATAAAACGGGTTTTTATATGTATTTAGTTGTTCCTTTATTTATTTTGTCTTATTTTTTAGTTAAAAACAAATATAAATTACAACAAAGTTCGAGAGCTATATTTAATATAATTAGTAAACAAAATTGTTTCAAATAAGTAGTAGTTATGGAGCTGTCCTTTGAAGTAAATTTCGTTTTAGACACTGAAAATAGTAGGGAGTTGTAGGCAACAAAATTAAAAACTACTTCGAAGTGCAAAGGGTTAAATTTCCGTTTATCAAACACAGTAGTCAAACTATACCTATTTATGAGTCCAAGGTTATTTGAAGGTCATAGTGTACCACATCATTGGACTCGTCTTGACACCGGCTACAACACTATGAGCTTAAAAATATATGGTGCCATTTAAAAATTATCGATGACTTTCAAAAAACCTTGAAAGCGACAACAATCAGAACATTTTTTTATCCTTTAACAGTACAACTTTTTTCTGCAATATTTTCGTCTTTCTTCAGGCCTAACGGAGCTATTTAGGTTCCTAATGGAGCAATACAGTTTTTCGGGAGTCTACTGTATACAAAAACGAGTTATATCAAAATGTAAAACGCAAATGCAATGCTGTGCGGGGAACGAAAAATTAAATAACCCTCATAGCGTCATATTTATTCGAACACAGTGTGAAGATTAGCATTCCTTTACTTAAAAGTGATTTGATCGATGCATTAAAAAACATATAATTTTATTAAAATATCATACTTGAATTTTATGTGTTCTTTATGCGTTTATCTACAAGAGTTATTTTATTTGTGTCTGTTATACGTTTCAGGATATATTAACAGTTACTATATACATAATCGGAATACTTTGTATAAGGAATTTATAATGAATATAATTAATTTCGATATAATTACTTAAAGAAAGTAGAACTAAACTGATCATTACTTGCATTATAGTTTTAGTGGGTCGTTCATATAAATGTAAATTCTCCCTTCTCTACTAGCTTCTGACAACGTCATAATAATAAACTATCTTAACGGAGCTTTTATAAGCTTTAAAGTTGTTTCATAGGTTCTAAACCTTGCGTTTTATGGTAATACAGATCCGAGAACAATTATAAATAATTTCTACAACGGCATTTTAGAGTACATGAAAGTCTTTTATGTGAATAATAGAATATTATTGTCAGAATAGCATTATCTTGAAAATGAATTAGTAAAGTTCGACATTTCGAAGAATAATTGAAAATATTTTGTTTCATATTGTAGAATAATGTAGCGAAATACAAAAAGTATAATTTATGAGAAAATTATCGACGTTTTATGAAATGTGTCGATTTCTGAGCTAGAAATTAATTTAATAAATAGTATGTGCATTTGTATGTTTGTTTAATAGATAGATGGTATTTGTGTGTTCCACACTTTTTGCAATTTGAAATGTTTTGCACGAATTAGTTGCGGTAACATAATTTTTTATTGCATTTGTTTTGTGATATAAAATGGGAAGAATGATCTTAACTAGGCAGTATTTTAGAAGAATTATTCATAAAATGTTGCTTATATTATTTCATTCATTATAATCAACTAAAATGAATCCGAAAATTTCGGAAAAAATACATTTAAAACTAATATTTTTATAATTTCAGTACAATATAATGAACATTAATGTATAATAAACGTTTCACTTTACAGGGTAATTGTGTGGTAAGTATATATATAATATAAAATACGTAGCATTAATTAACGAGACATAGTACTATGACAAGTGTAGAGAGTGAAATAGAAATGATATACAACCAATTAGCATTACTATCGGATTACTTTCTTTCTGACATTATATCGTAAATTGTTTCTTTAGTTTTAGTATTACTATAGTCTGCTTTAGTCTTACTTTCTTGATATTACTCACGAAATGCTTTCGATTACCGCCTTGTTACCATTGTGCGAATAGCACATAACCGACATGCAATCGCTTAATTGACCAATCGCTCATGTCTAATTTATTATCCAAATATTAAGCTAAGTACTGTGTTTAAGTTTACAGTTCAGTTAAAATACGCTAATTAATACGAATGCTGTGTTACAAAACTCAGCTTCGTGGACATTGGTTATATTTACAAATCACTTGCTCGCGTTCTTTTGTAAGAACAAATCTAAAATATTCTTACAGTGAAACGAATTAATATTCGGACGCTCTAAAAACGACGATAACTTTTTTAATATTGTACTATACGATTTGAACTTTTATTGGGAAAAGACATTTTTTCAAAAATTGCAATTGATCGGAATTGTAGAAAAAATACTAAAAGTTGCATTTTACAACTTTTTTATGTGGGGCTATATTGAAAATGTATATAAAATACGTTTTGTAGATATGTGCGAATTAAACATATTCTGAAAATTTCGTCAAAATCGGTCGACGTTGCAATGAGCCACAAACATTTAAAAATGGTAAAAATTGCATTTTTTCACGATTTTCGGCCTCTAACTGCAATAAATCTAATGATTTGTACATCTTTCAATGCCTATCGTTTTATTCCGCAACAAACGATTTCGATGAAACTGTCACAGTGCATATAATTGACACAGATCAACAAAACGTATTTTTGAAACTTTCAATATTGGCCCACACACATAAAAAAGTTGTAAAATGCAACTTCTAGTATTTTTTCTACAATTCCGATCAATTCTAATTTAAAAAAAAATTCGTTTCACATCCTGTAGTAAACTAATTGCTCTAGCTTCCCAATAAAAGTTCAAATCGTATAGTACAATATTAAAAAAGTTATCGTCTTTTTTAAAGCGTTCGAATATTAATTCGTTTCACTGTACATCGAAATGAAAAAAATTTCTGTTTGTATATACTGGTAAATTTTAGTATTTTTTGTACCATCGAAAATATTGATTCACCGATTTTTTCCGAATAAAACTGCACTAGTTTGTTTACCTTTTCAAAGATATTTCGATTTGCTTTTCTGGGCTCTTTTGAGGGGCTCTCCCTTTTTAAAATTCACTCAGGTGACATGTATTCAACGTCTAAAAAATTATTGTTCATTTATTTCATTTCAAAGATTTATTGTACTGTAAATGAAATTAGTTTGATGAACAACAATTTTGATCTTGTTTCTGCAGATACTTGATATACTGCATGCTATCGATCGATACAGTGAAGTATCAATGCTACACTGTTATAGATAGGTGGATACATTCATATTTAAACAACTTATGAAACTGTGAATAGTTACGCTATTGTAGGTAGTTCATGTTCACGCGATATGTTACCATTATCAGGGTCTCTCAAACGGTCAACTTTTTCTTTTCAATTGCTTCAAAGTTACTATGTACCATCATCACTTGAAATATTCAGCAGTGATATACAATCATCGTAACTGATGACACAAACATTACATTAGAATAACTTTATTATACACGGATCAAACGACCTTTTCTAACAACCTAAACAGATTAGTGTACTGGAAGATATGTAATGAAAATTTTGAAAACATTGCGTTTGGTCAAAATTAGGAAAACATAGTAAAGGTTGGTTTTCTCAATCTTTTTGTATGGGTCTGTAACGAAAATTTGATTGAATGTTTTATATGTACATGTATATGTAACAATTATTTTGATGTTTAAATTCTTTTTAAGAAGTAGTTTCATTTTGTTGAATTCAAGTTTTAGAAACAAAATGCGTCCGTCAAATCGGCGAAATCAGTTTATTGCGGTTACGTACACAAAAATAAACCGAGTAAGCACGCTGCGAATGAATTGTGCTATGACCTGTACTAAATAAAAATCTAATACATCAATTAGGACAGTATTTCTAAATATATGCAGTCTAGCATATCTGCAGTCTCGATGAAGCTCGATTCTAATATTTATTTAAACTTTCGGCAGCGAAAATCGATGAAGAAGTGGGTTGAACTGCCTACATCTGCTGAAAGCTTTATGTCGAAAGATGTATACGATAAAGGATATCTGCAATCTTAAAGGGAATGAAAAGTGACGTACACAACAAATTACAAAAAAATTTAACTATTCCCTTTTTTCGAGAACCAACATATAATTGAAAGAATAGTGAAATTACCAGTCTAACAATTATTAATTACTCTTCTTTAATAAAACCATAGTATGTATGTAGGTCTGAGTATAAAATATATTTTTCCATTTCTATCTTTGCTAAAATGTTCAAGGCAACAGTGAACAATATTATATAACAAAAGCTAAGCCTACATTGTTAGGCTTTGCATATTTCTATCAATAAACTCAAACAAAAATATTGACTGGACCAATGGAAATTAATTAATGTGCTTAATACCTTTATAGTTTGTGTTTCTGTAAATAAATAAACAAGGCGTGCATAGCAATATGTACAAGATAATTTACAGCCGACTAAAAAGAATGATGAATATATTCGAGGCAACAGTGAACAATATTATATAACAAAAGCTAAGCCAAAATTGTTATGCTTTGCATATTTCTATAAATAAACTGAAACAAAAATATTGATTGGAAGCAATGGACATTAATTAATGTGCTTAATACCTTTATAGTTTGTGTTTCTGGAAATAAATAAACAAGGCGTGCTTAGTAATATGTACAAGATAATTTACAACCGACTAAAAAGAATGACGAATATATTCGAGGCAACAGTGAACAATATTATATAACAAAAGCTAAGCCTAAATTGTTAGGCTTTGCATATTTCTATAAATAAACTGAAACAAAAATATTGATTGGAAGCAATGGAAATTAATTAATGTGCTTAATACCTTTATGTTTGTGTTTCTGTAAATAAATAAACAAGGCGTGCTTAGTGATATGTACAAGATAATTTACAACCGACTAAAAAGAATGACGAATATATTCGAGGCAACAGTGAACAATATTATATAACAAAAGCTAAGCCTAAATTGTTAGGCTTTGCATATTTCTATAAATATGCTTCTATAAATAAACTGAAACAAAAATATTGATTGGACCAATGGAAATGAATTAATGTGCTTAATACCTTTATGTTTGTGTTTCTGTAAATAAATAAACAAGGGGTGCTTAGCAATATGTACAAGATAATTTGCAACCGACCAAGAAAAAAATTAGAAAAAGTTTCACGTGCTCCTTTCATGATCGAGTCCGTAGAAAGAGAATACGAATAAGGTCTGTAACCGTTTCCCCTTTTATAGTTATGTAAATCGGGCTGCATTATATCGGGCACCAATGCCGCATCCCATTTTATCGATCTTCCTGTATCATAAATATTTATGTATGTAGTATGCAATACACGCAGGCATCTACTAATAATATATATGTATGTACATATGTATACATATGCGCATATTATATGTATATTCTTCATATAGGGCATGCATAGTGCATCGCCGTCTATTAATTAAATGCGTGTATTTCAAACATGTTTGTATCAAAATAACTTGAATCATACTATTGGTTAATGCGTGGTCAACCGTAATGTAGGCCATGTTTTCAATAGATTTGAATTCTGGTTTTTACCGAGTATAGAAAACGCGTATTACGCTTTGCCAAAAAATACAAATTAAAAATACATTTTCGCATTCAACCAAATTCGATATTTTCTCTAGAGACTACAAACGTTTCGTGAACTATTTGCTAACTGGTTTTTATTTCGTGTGGACGTCCGGTTGCGAATAACTTGTGTACACTTGCTAATTATATACTAATATCGTCCTGATTTTTCGGTTACTTTGAAACAAGACTGGGCGCATTTTACTTAACATAAGTTGATAAATAATCATCTAATATCGTGAAATATTTCGAATACTTTATTATTCTTATTTGATGAATGACATTAAAAAAGTAGTCTTATTTTCTGGTTAAATCAAATGAATTTCAGATATTGAATTAAATTATTTATTTAATTAACTGAGTCATAGTACTGTTAACTATATGCATGAGGTATTATGTAGAAATCTACATATATTTTAGAGTATTTGAGATTTTATTAAAAAAAGTGTATTTGATCAAATAAAACAAAAGAAAAATGATATCCGACAATTTTTAAATATCGCGATAATCTAAAGACAAATTATTTGTCTGCTCAAACAAAATAAAACGTGATTATTTCAAATAACAACCAGCCAAATGAGATAATGTACTATTTTTCAAATAATTTTGGAGATTTCTAGACGTGATATTAATACTGTTATTCGATAAATAGAACATCTTTTGATAAGGGTCAGATAACTGCAAAATGACATTATTGCCGTGTGAACAAACTTTAGTTTATGCAACAATGTTTCTGTTTCGTGCATTATTGATTGCACACATAGAGCAATTAATTAATTAATAAATGGGCAGTGATAATTGTTTGAAAGTTAATTTCTCTGATTGTAACCGTTTGTCGGATAAGCTTCCTATGAAAATATGTTATCTTCCATGACTGAACGATGATAGACTTATGAATTTAAATTCATGACTCCACTTCATAACAGGGCAACTTTTTATGATTATATTAATCGATGAACGTTAGTTGATACCTATTGTGAAGCTTGACTTACGTATTAAATTTAACAAACATTACGTTGTACAATAACTATAATAGACACACGTTGATACACATGTCGAGAAGTCTTGTTGGAAATTGTTTTTTATGTTTGCTGTGCTAAATAAGCACAACAAATGATCTAGGAATGCTTTATCATTAGTAGACTGCGGATTTTATGCATTTATGGTAAAAATGAGTACGAGTCTCAGCTTATCAACATTATTAAAGGAAGAAACAAATTTCTGTTTTACTCCTGTTAATTGCAATCGATGCAAATAATTTTTATTGTGCATAAAAATCTGCTGTCTAATTAGCAGTATTGATCAATTTTTTTTAACATTGATAGAATGAAATACATTTAGAAATCAACGAGCAAAACGTTTATTTTTCATTGGGTTGGAACGAACGTTCGTAGCATTTTTAAATTAAAATTCAAAGATAAAATTGAGATATTTTATAGAAAAATAATTATTCAATATAATTATTAGAAATGTCTTAACTTTATCTATGAATTTTAATTCACGTAACGTCGCTTTCTTAGATTATGATTAAACGTTGCCATCTTATTCGTGATTATCTACTAGAATCCCACTAATTTCATTTATTAACATCTAATCTGCTTATTATGAAATTAATTTGTAATTAATGATTAAATTACGTGAATATTAAGAACGAAATTGTGTCAGGTATCCCTAATATTTTCGGATAAGAAAATATGACCGAATTTATTACATTACTTTATTAAATTGCATACCCGGGACAATACATATATTCCACTTACTTACGCCTCATTGATATCAATCAGATTATAGTGGATAAACATCTGCATCCCTGTATCCCAGTTCTTCCTCTTGAGATTTTTAGATGTAAGCCACATCCTTGTGGAATTATTTTGTATTAATATGAAAACTCCAAATTATGTTTATTTTCATGACACTAATTCAGCAACCGCAAAATTCAGATAAAACCAATGCAAATTTCTTTAATGAAACAAAACTGAGACGTTCAGATTTTTTGCATTATTAATTTTTCCCACCTATTTTTCGTAATCTTGGTACACTCGATCTATTAACCCTCCGTATGATATGCCAGAGACATTTGTGAGGCATAAGTACCCTCATCCGAAATCCGACAAAAGTAGGTCCTGAGACATCGTCTTATATCGGAATAAAACTATATTAGTGAAATATCCGTTGCCATGATATCTCGAGTTCTAGTGGACCAATCTATTTGAAATATTGAGAGAATCTCCAGCACATACCCTGATATCACATTAACCAAAATTTCTTAAATTTGTCAATTTTTTCATATTTTTTTATCGCTTCAAAGGTCGAGAAATATTTAAAAAATCGGTCAATTGACTACAAAATGCTGCCATTTTGTAAATAACCAAGATTTTTAATTTCTCTTGGTTCGGTTTATAACTAAATTCATACTGATTAATAAATAACTTAATTTTTTCATTTCCGATCAGTAGAGAGCAACTGTCGAGCCATATTTTTCAAAACATACTATATAAAAGAAAGAGATAACATATAGGTAATTTTTATTATTTTTAATTTTAAAAAATCACACGTAAACTTTAAGCACCTTTAAACCTGCGTGCAAAATTCCAGTTCAGAAGGTTCAATAGTTTCTCTGGAACAAAATTTCTAAAAATTCGTGAGACTTAATGCTTTCAAAAACATAGATAGATTATTATATGTTTAAATATAATATTATCATTACAAAGAGTGTGTAATTGGCAAAGAGTAGGCACTTGGAACTATTATAAAAATATAAATGAAGGTACATAATAAATGAAAGTAGTTTTCGTAAAAATCATCCAAAATGGCAAACTTTGATGGTTTGTATCTTTTAAAAAATTTCGAAGATAAACAAAATGACTCTCACAAAAATACAACAAAACCCGAGATATAGAGCAAGGAAATATTTAATAACCCGTAACCTAGTTGTCCGAAGAATTTCTTGAAATGTAAAAATAAATGAAACTTATTCACCAATCGATAAAACTGCAATGTCAGATTGTGCTCAAAAGTAAGACACGACGATGTGTTAAAAACAGAATGATATTTTTAGTAATCTTTTTATTTCTATTACGGGGATCAGTGAAAACCAGGAAAAGAACTAATTTTACGATTTCGTCGTGTTAAATTAACATACTATTTTTAGAAAGAAAAGCACATTACGTTTTCATAAATGACATCTGTTTCTGTAAATAACAGTTCGTAGGTAGGTGAAACGATACCTGGCTATTCTTATTCAAGACGACCTAAGTCCCGTCTTGCGATATTTTTTCTCAGAATATCACAAAATATAATACGAGCGCGGCATCAGGAACTATTACTCTTCTGATGTTGGGAAAATGCGCCATTAACCCGCCTAATAGGAAATTGGAGCACATAAATAAAAGAATATTTGGATAATATGATACCTTTATTTTCAACGAGAGTTCAGTCATTATTTTAAGAAAAATAGTATAATAATGTCTAAAATAAAGAAAGAAATGATAACCAGAAAATTTCTCTATTTGGTATTACAAAGTTTGTAGAAGTATAACATTTTATAAATTGTCTTATTATAGATTTGACGATGATTCAAATAAAATAAAAAATCTTAGGCATTCATTTTCGTAAACACTAATTATCGATTATAAATTCAAAGACGTTCAAGAGATATTGATTACACTGGAAACAAAAGGAAAATGCATACTTATTTATATAAAAAATATTAATGTTTTTGTTCGTAACTCTTCCCAATTTTTTAAAATAATTTTTTACTATGTGGTAGATCAAAATACAATTAAAAATAGTCGAAATTTTAGGTGTTAATTTTAACCTCTCAGAGATAATTTGGACAGTCAACAGAAATTTTATAATAATCACAATAATAATACAAACCGAGTATAATTTTCTGAATTTTATTAATCGGGATCTACCTTTGCTAGCTTCATTTCAATGGTCACTCTCGTATCACTATTTCTCATATCACTATTTTAATTGGAAGAGATGACGTGGGACGACTTCATTTTTTAAAATAATTTGATGTGTGTTTTTATGCATATAAGTTAGAAATTCATAATTATATAATAACTGTCATCAGACGAGAAGTTTTCCTGAAGCAAATGATGTGTCATCATTCGAAATTCGAAAGGGGGAAAAACATGTATTCCATTTATGAAATTACTCTTTCAAGAGGGAAATAGAGCATATATTCTGTTTGTAGAATTGAAATGCACCTTCTCATTCCATTTATATCTTCACTTGCAAGAAAACCGATGACGTCGGATTATTCCTCCTCGCAATCAAGGTACATTGGTTTGATGCGTTTTGTTCTATCATTAAAAGCAAGTGAGTTAGTCAGGTGGCCTGTTTCAGGCTCGGCTATGTAAAACAGATTTTAAGGGTTGATTCTGCGTGGTAAAATTAGACGAAATACGAGAATAATGAAATCGTAGAGCTGCGGTTTCGTTCTCAAATTATAAGTACATAATTAAACATTTCCTGCGGTTATGATGATCCTTTAATAGTGGCGCGCAAGAAGTTAGATTAATAGGAGAACGTGTAGGAATATGCATAAATATGACTTACCGCGAAGTTATGATCCTAAGCACCCTATACTAATTTAGGAAAAAATGTGTGTACAGTATGGTGGCTCTTATTTACTTTTGACGAAAACGTTTCTCAAAATTTCTTTTACGCCGCCCCTCAGAATTGTTCTAAATAATTGTTCTAAATAATTGTTCTAAATAATTGTTCTAAATAATTAAAAAATATGTGTGCAAAAATTGAGCTTGATCGGATAACAGGAAAATGTGCCCCAAGGCATTTAATGCATTAAATGCATTAAAAAAAAATTAATTAGATGCTACTAAAATCTCAAATATCTTCTAAATTATTTACCGCATCGAAAAATATGTTAGGTAAAACCTGGAGATCTCGACAGGCTGCGTCTTTTATGTCGTATTAATTTTTTCGTAAAACAAACGGTTTTCGAAAAAATTGAGAAAAATGTCGGACCAAATAAATTTGAATAAATTTGAAAATAGAAGTGTGCTTCAATTTAAGTTATTGTGTTAATTTTAAGTTAATTGTACATTATTTTGCAGAAAATTTCATACATTTCTTTCAATAGAAGTAAAAAAATTTCTTCTGGTTCCACTTTATCAAGGGTAAAGGTTTTATAAAGAGAACTCCGTTTCGAAAAGCCTTCTAAAATGACACGTTAAATAAATATGTTAAGAAATTATATGTAGAAGCCGTTACAGCGTGATTCTACATCTTAAGATCGGCGAAGATCTGTTAAAAAAGTTTTGTGCAAATGGGCAGACTTTTTCAACGTTAAATTTCTTTATAATTGTATCGTGTTCTACACATAGAGAGGAAGAAACTTCTGAAAGGAAGCATGGCTAAAAAATGAACCGTTTTCTGAAAATTGACGTTAACACTAAACGTACCGAGCTATAAAAGTAACAGGCACGTGGTTGGCTTATAAAAATGACAAGAATTAATTTATCTAGACTTTGCGCGGTTCTTATTATAAAATTTGCTTTAATAAAGATATTTATTCAATCATTTCTTATGAAAGCATCTTTATAATTTCATTAATTGTGAAATAAAAAAATCTAGACCCGGTCATTTGACCGGTCATGGTACGTTTACTGTTAAAGTTCAAATAACACAAACTTACTGGATTCAGAATTGGGATTTAGAATTGATGTATTATATTACGTTATGTTTTTTTTTGTAACGAAATTTTTACACATGATTTCTTGACACCCTCTACAAATTATACTACGCTAGCAAACTCTTTTACCCAGTGCAGCATCCACGGATTGTATTAGTATTCATCGAACTGAATTTTCGACTAAAGAGTGTAGTTGTTTACTGTACATATGATGGACAAGTTATAAAAAATGCAAATCAAGTGGAAGGCGCGCAGAGCGAAAAATTGGATATCGTTAACTTCAGAAGAACGTAACTTCGAAACTAGAGTATAAAATGTAAAAATTCGAACGCTGCTGCAAGGCATGGAAAAAGCAATATTTTGTGTGACACATTAAATATTGGTAAAAATATTGACACTAAACCTACCACGAGGGGTCAAATTACACATTTTAGATTTTTTATTTGACAATTATTGAAATTGTAAAGGTATTTTCATGTGGGAATTTATTGAATCTATTTTTTGACTCGAGTATATATTACAGTAAAAATCGCACGAAATATAAATAAATTTAATCTTGTTATTTTTATAATGCTATACACATCAGTCACTTTTGATTGTCGGTAGGTTTAGTGTTAAATAACGCTGCATTTATTCGTAAAAGAATCTTTATGATTATATTATAATTTATTTGCAAAACTAGAATCTATTTACAAGCCAGATTGATGTCGAGCAAACCCAAAGAACCACAATATTGCTATAATATTTACATAAATGAATAACAACCCACAACACGTTAACACAATTTGCAGCCGCGTACGTGCCCTACAATTGAAGATTTTAGTGAATTGGTGTCATACGACATTAATCGTATCAATATAATATTTACAATAATTAAGGTTAAATAAGAACATCACCGTGTTCTCATTTCGTCTTGTTCTTTAACACTAACCTTAACACTATCTCCATAAAAATGACTGAATTCTTTTAAATTTCTTACATTTTTTATAACAATACGTGCTCGAATACATTAAACAATACATTCATTGTAATAATTTCTAATGGAATCATCCGTGCAACTTCAATAATTAGATCGTATCTGTCAGTACGACAAATATTTCTTCATTTTTTAATGAAATATTGCATGTAGTAAAATTTTCATGGAATTTAAAATTTATTTTTCCATGCGAGAAGCAGGTCGGAACACCACACGTATAAAAATATCTTTTTGTATGTATATTTTTAGACGCTCTTTCCTTGTCAACTGCCTCAACACACTCATCGATTTGCAACCTAGGACATAGTTCTATATATTGTGACATCAAACTCGCATCCGTTTACCCGCGACCTTTTCCCATGATTATATATTACCAAAGAATTGTGAAAAAAACAGAAATTAAATTTTTTACGCTTAATACATTACAATTTATTAATTATTTGTCTTCCAAAGTAGCTAAATTGATTGAAAATAAGGTTCAAATGTGTCATGTTTGTTGATGTCAAACAAGTTTAATTTACACATAGAAGATTATTATAGTTTTCTATCGATCGTATTTGTTGTTAATAAAATTTTTAATGCTTTCGACGCAAAGGTTCGATCATTTGTTACTTTACAAAGCCTTTTTGAAAATTACTAAAGTAATTTCAACGTTCCGATCTAGTGAGTAGTTTTATTACCAGCATTATTCCCTCGAGAAAAAAAATGTTTGAGTTTACGTTACTAGAATTACATTTTACGAAATTGCAGGTTAAGTAAATTGTTGAGTGAGATCGAACGGTGCGTCGAAAACACATTTTATTGTTTATTAACGTAAAAATACGATCGAGAAACAACAAATATTTATTATTTCCTTTCTCTGTTATGTATTTTTAAATTTCATTATATTCTTAATTCGTTTTAAAAAAAATGTTTCACAGACGCAATTCTAGTAACCCTTGAAGATGATCTAAATGTAGATCGAAATTTCGGAATTACTTTAGTAATTTGCAAAATGGCTTTGTAAAGTAATAAATGATCGAACCTTTGCGCCGAAAGCATTAACAATTTTATTACACATAGAAGGCCTGAAAATAATTTATAATTTTCTCAAACAATGTAACACATATGTTATATAATCTACATGTAACAATATTGTAATTGGAAAATAAACTACTCGGTTTAAAAAATGCAACGATAAATAATAAATAAATATATAAAAAGAAGAAATGTTATGTAAAGTTTGTCAGGAAACGCTTTATTAAAGAGTGATAAAAAATATTTCATTAGAGCATGTTTCATTACAGCACATTTGTGTGGTAATAGTTACGAGTCGTTAGTAAACAGTGATAAAATAATATAATATAATAACAAATGATTACCAAGTATTTTAAATCCTGATATATGAAAATGTTGTAACTTAAGGGGACATTACACTTTCTTTGTCGAAAATTTGAATAATTTTTACGGGACTGATAAAGTAATGAAAAAACATTTTTGGAGTCTGTAATTTTTTTGGCATATATCTTAACCCTCTGTTGCATTCCGTTTCCAATTGGGGACTTAAATTTCAAATGTTCTATAGTAAATAATGTAGACAATACTGAAGACTCTGAGCATGTTGGTTCCAAGTGAGAACATTGCGCTTATGAATAAAACCGCATATGTATAAAGTTCCCATACAGGAACAGTCATAAAATGCAATAAATAATATTTTCTAATAAAATTGTATTATTTATTTCACGACCACAATTATTTTTAAGTAGACTAACAGTCATACACATTCTTTTCAACTCGTTATAAAAATTCATGCAATAGAGGGTTAATCTTCAAATGCAAAAAAAAATGTTGATATAATTTTGTAAATGGTTTTTTATAGTGTTTTTTTTGCAGCCTCATGGAAGTCATTTTAAAAAATTTTATCTGCTGGCGTGCACGATAGCGGCTCACTGGAACGTTTGAAGAAAAGGATTATCCTTATAAAAAGTATGACTATGGCCCCAGTATAGATTATTTTGTTCAAGCAAAAATTCACAAAATGGTGAACCTCCACAGTTGGTTGTCTCAAAAATAGCAGTTTCTTCTTTAAAAAAACGTTAAAAATTAACCAATCTTATTTATTGTAGTCTATACTAGGGCTATTGTGTAGAAGAACATATTAAAATTTCAGACCGATCGGTTAAATGGTTTTTAAGTTATCATGCACGCCGATTACAAAAACGTTGTTTTAAGAAAAACGCGTTTAAAGTTTTGACAAACGAATTTTCGCATATAAAATCTACTTACGTTCAATCAGCTACGCCTGCTATAATCTTCTATAACTTCGAAACTATTTCGAATTTTGCTTTGAAATTTTCAGAGAATATTGTTGAAATATGATACTTTCCGATAGAATACTTTCCGAGAAAGTGTAATGAATATTACTGTGAGCCATTGCATACAATACCAGTATCAATACATGTTACCAATTGTAATTACCGTGTTAGCAAGTGTCCATTCTGCGATATACGCACGGCGATTATCCCGTTGGCAATTCCGCATGTTTATTACGCCTACCACGACAGTCCCGCTTGTGAGTGTTAATTGCGCATTCCGGGAGTTAGGACCAACAGGGTCTCTTATTAAATTTTCAAGTATACAAAATTAAAAAGTGTAATCTGAAAGCTGTAGATGAATGAAATTTACACGTTTGCGGTCGGCGATGCTGCACGATGACAAGGGAATGCAGATACTGCATTCTAGAGTCTAGACCGAAGTAGTTCGGGCTAACAAATGTCGATGACCCTTTCGTATTTCTTTAAGCCAGAGGAGATTTCATATTTCTTTCAGCTACAAGATTTCTTTAATAACGAAACAAAGTGGATACAAGAAGTCTAAATCACTCAATTAAAAAAGAAAAGGAGGAAAATTAGAAAAGAAGAGGAAAGAAAAACGCAAAAACTATTAGCAAACATCAATATTTTTTGTTAGTATCGTTAACTCTTCTATCACGTTTGTCCAATATACACTACTGTGTAAAAGAAAGAAGCATCATATTTAATAAAAGCGTAAAAAATGAAATAAGAACACAGTCAGTTTTGAAAAAAGATTTCGCTGTTTAATTGAATAGTTCTGAGAATATGTGTTATCACGAATTATCTAATACTTTAAATGCAATAAATCAATCATTGCAGAATACAATTTCTACATAAATATATTGTTTGTCATTATATCTTATAATTATATTGGTTGCTTCTTTCTTTTGCACACTAGTGTATAATTTCTACTATTCGATTTAGTTTCTATTCCTTGCAATCGATGCAGACAATTTATATTTTGCATAAAGATCCGCAGTCTAATAATTAGTAAACAAAATTGTTTAAAATAAGTAACAGTCAAGGAACTGTCCTTTGAAGTAAATTTCAAATGATACACTTAAAGTAGTAGGGGGTTGTTGGCAACAAACTTGAAAAATAATTCGGAGTGTAAAGTGTTAATGTACTATACGAACGTAAGCAGATGTTCCAAATAAAATATATTCGGAGATTCCACTTACGCTTCGTAATTAAGACTAAAAAATTCAGATGATCAATATTATTTGAACATAAAATTTTTATTCTTTACTTGGGGTACTCGCTTTAAAATATTTTCGAAATTAGAAAGGCGAAAATTCTGGCCGGTCATGGTGATTTATAGAAAATACTACATACTGTAAAATACTCTCTTATTTTCTGAAGGCAGTAACATTTCATTTTCTTCTGATCTTTATTTATTTTGTTAATGGACGATAATTTAAGTTGATACAATAAAACATACATAACCTAATCATTACCTGATACACTAGCTTCTGTTTAATTTGTATAAGTTACATAATTACAAGTTATATAAGTTATATAACTATAAATAAATAATTATAAGTTATAATTATACTTGGTGCTTCTTTCCTTTGCACAGTAGTGTATGTTTTGTTTTTAATAAATGCTCGAATATTTTTATAATCAAATATTTTTACGATCAAATATTTTCTGCCAGAGGATAATTTTATTGTAATTGCAATTTCACTTATAGTCTTGTGCTTATTAATTATATGTTAGTGAGCCGATGTGTATTGTATGCGGTCTATGCACAGTATAGAAACAATGGCCAAGGAATATTCAATATTTCATTGACACTCTGTATTAGGACAACGGCAGTGCGCAGTAGGCATTGGCATTTGGTAGCTGAATAGCTTTAGATGCATGAATAGGATTAAAATCGTCTCGACCTAGCTTCATTAAAGTTCTAAAGAAAATATCACACGACTTAATTGTTCATCGCTTGAGACTAAAACCAAAACCACTCGTTGCTCCTCTTATTTCTCGTTTTATATTGGATTGGTAAGAAAGAAATTTCAATATTTTAAGGTGATATAAAACCGAATTTCTTTATTCAAACGAAGAACTTTAATCGATAAAATATTTTTTTATTTATTCTTTTTGACAAATCAGAAGGGAAAATATCTTATTCAATAAAGTTTATGCTTGAATAAAAAAATTGGGATCTGTATTTCGTCTTAATATACCGAAGTTACTTTTTTGCCAACTCAATATATTTATTTATTATTACTTTAAAACGAGTAGTTTATTTAGAATGTACAATATTGTTACATGAAAAGGCCTGAAAATAATTTATATTTTTCTCAAATAATGTAGTGTAAGGGAGACTTACAATTAGTAAGTGGACTTAGACCACTTTCAACATAAAAATTTATATCATTCTATTAATCAGCTAATTTCCTTTTTACAAAGTCTGTGTGATTTAAAATATATTAGTTAGAATTTGCTTCAGAATGAAAAGATAACGTATAAATGTAAATATTATAATTGTTAGCTTGATTTTTCTCGAAAATGGACTTAGGCCATTTTCAAAATAAACGGCTTAATTATAGAACAAACGGTGGGACAGCATTTTTAATAAAAATTATTGAAATTTTAATTATTGGTTCTAAATATTGAACCGGTGGGACAGCATTTTTAAAAAAAATTATTGAAATTTTAATTATTGGTTCTAAATATTGAACCTTTTAATTGACGAAATAAATGCTTGTTTAATGCTAACTTTTCTCATACATAGGACATAGGAACCAAATAAGAGTTTGTTCCTCTCTTTACTAGTTTTATTAAGTTGTAAGAAATCTTTCCACTATTTGTTATTGCATCCACCAATTATTGTTATAAATGCATAAGATTTGCAGTTCAGTAATTAATTTGTATTTTTGAGTTTTACGATCTTAAAAATTCAATAATTTGATATCCCCATTATCTTAATTGCTAGTACAGTAAGGTATGCTAGAACGAACATAATTGGTTCTACAATATCGTTCGCTACAGCATCTGATCGTTCTAGCATACATGTAAGGGTAATCCGTTCCATATTCACAGACTAAAGCAAATTTATCGCACATTCAATAATAATTGAACAAACAAGATTTAAAACATTTAAAACAAAATATTTTAAAAATATGAGAAGTGTAACATTGCAAAACTAGGTTATTTAACTTTTATGAACAGTGTTTTATATGTTACTTTAGAGCATTCGTTAATGCATAGCAGATTGCATTAATTTTTCAGTAAAATTCCTTAAAAAACAAGAATTGTGAGCAATAATTTCCAAATAAAATTCTTCGTTTTACAGATTATACAGATTACACAGAGTGTATATCCAAATTGTGGGGTGGTATAAGATTGAGAGTTTCCATAATATATTTCATTTTATAAATCTAAACATAACGCAAGCGAATATGCATTTCCAAATATTCCTCCATAATTTCAAATCTTTATGAAAAATACATCGCCATTAACTTCGTAAATGAGACACATCTACTGGGTTGGCATGAAAGTAATTTCGGTATTTTAAGCTGAAATAGAGCACAATTTTTTTATTCGAGCAATGGACTTTAACGAATAAGATATTTTCTTCATTAAAGTTCATCGTTTGAATAATGAACTTCGGTTTTTTTCTTCACCTTAAAATAACGGAATTACTTTGTTGCGAACCCAATAGATGGAATTTATAAAATCATATTAAAATGGATTATTTACATCGCAAGGGCCAGTAGCTTGCATCCAATCTTCGTTTATTTATTTCACACAGCCTCTTTCTATTTTCATAATATTCAGCGTCCCACACTAAAGTACCTAAAAGATGTCCGATAGCAAGTATGGTTCCCAAGAAAGGTACATATTATCTTTTTAGCTGGTTTCAGTGAAAATACGCTTATAGCGACGGTATCCCTTAGGATAGGGTTCTCTACTTTGTAGAATATCGAGTCATCAAATAAGTTATTCAAAATATGTTATTTTAAAAACATCAAAGTAAAGTGAATATAGACATCTAGCAGAGACGATTAGAAGTTTCAGTAAGTAACATGGAGGTTAATTTGATTTCATTTTAATGTTTAAATTGAACGTTATTATATGCAAATTTCTTGTAAAAATACAAATTTTTAAATTCTCTATCCAAATGTATTCAAATGTCGTATTCGAATTTTGTATTCATGTCGGTTTCAGCTTCCTGATATTAACGTAGATAAAATAAATATATATATACATTAATATTATGGCACACTACATTAACAGCTATTATTAGATCTGGCCATTATAGTCTTAACTTTTCTCTAGCCAAAATTAAAGTGGTAAATAACCCTGGCTGCTCATGCGGACATGAGACACAAGATATTGATCATGTCTTATGGCAATGTCCTATCCATGACACTCACAGATTGAAATTTATACATAACCTGAGATTACAAGGGTTTTTTCTTCCCATGTCATGTAATGTTCTACTCCACAGACCTACAAACACTATATGTAATATCGTCTGTTCCTTCTTAAAAGATTGTGAACTATGTATATAGCGTCGCCAAGTCCAGTAGCAGTCTATCGTTTCGAGTTTTGTATTGAATGGCTGTAATGTTCTGGCTGGAAACTATTTCTAGTCAACTCCCAACCAAATATGTTAGTGCTATATTCGAAAATGTTATAAGTTTTAATTAAAAGTTATCTTTGTAATGTTGGCATGCACAATTATGTGCATGCTGCTAATAATCCCATTTGGGGTTCTATAGCTTAATAAAAAAAAAAAAAAAGAAAACAGCTATTATTATCGCAGAATGCGCAAATTAAAATTAAGTTGAACCGGTTTATCAAGGAAGATATTTTAGCTCATCGTTACATATGTAGTTAGTCACAAATTTTACATACTTGTCAAATCTTAAATGTTAAAACCAAAAGAGTAAGCGTTTACATATTTCATTCATATTAAATATTAAACCATATGCTTTCATAATAATTTACACAGGTTTATAATAATCACTAGACAGCGGATCTTTATGCAAAAGTAAAAGTTGTCTACCTTATAGAAGTTGTTTTTCTCTCTCAATATGGTTAATAGGTAGAAAATAATGTAACAGTATTTTAAAATTCTTCTGATATTTTCACTGTTTTAAATTACATCTACTCATTTTTGTTATAAATGCATAAAATCCGCTGTCTAATAATCACAATAATAAACTTTGTGAATAGTAAGTTTCAACATTGATACTTTTCTAAACTTGTCTACTGTATATATAATTGTATATAAATAGTGATTGTATTGTAGTTTATTTTTAACGTAATTGATCCGTAATTGATCCGTAATTGATCCGTAATTGATCCTAGTTCAAAAATCATTAGTTTGCAAATTAACACATAACAATAATCCCTGATACATGTTTTCCAGCCATTCCCATTTGCGTATTAACGCAAAACAGCGTAATGCCAATTATTTCGATAATTATTTAGACCAGGAGCGATTTCATCGGTCTTAATGACTTTAAAATATATCGTCAAGGTCAACATTCCGAACAACTTCTCCCTCCACAAAGTTATGTTTCTAAAACGCTTGTATCGATTTGCTGTTACAATTTGCAATTTTTAATTATGAAATTGAGCTTCTGAAACTTAATCCAGGCTTAATCCCAACCGTCATATTATTCTGAATTACTAACCCAGATCTATTTCGGTCATAGCTCGAGTTAGATCTAGATGAGATCTAGTAATTGGAAAACTGTAATAACTAGACTGTGGATTTTATCCGCAACAAAAATGAGTAGATCAAATGCAAAGAAAGAATAAAAATATTGAAAAAATTTAAAAATATTATTGTATTATTCTCAGCCCATTGAAATTAGTCAGACAAGAAACAAATGTCTATGTAGTTTCTACATCTTGCAACTAATGTAGACAATTTCTATTCTGCATAAAAATTCGCAGTCAAGTGATAACAATTAGACAGCGGATTATATGCATGTATGACAGAGATGACTAGGTGTCATTTGAAGCAGTAAAAATATTAGAATAATTTAAAAATATCGTCATATTATTTTTAACCTATCAAACATATTAAGAATTGTTTTGAATTATTATTTTGCATAAAAGTTTTCTGTCGAGTCGAAATGTATCTTATAGTAGATATCTCAAAGACGTGATAGTTGAGACAGTATTAAGTGGATACAGTGCTAAACATATTTTGCTGCATAACTTGGAACAGCGGCAGTTACGTGAATAGGAAAGACATCATCAAAATAATTTCTCTTTCTACGTTGAACGTACTTTCTGCGTACCTTGTCTCGTTGAACGGATTATAATTGTACATTATGAAAATAAGAGCTTGAGCAATGAGAGGAATGTACAAACTGAAAGAATGTACAAACTGAAAGAATGTACAAACTGAAAGAATGTACAAACTGAAAGAATGTGCAAACTGAAAGAATGCACGCACATTAAGCTGTACAAGCAGAGTCGACAGATTAAGACTTGTGTCTCCACTCTAGCTTCCCCTTCTACGACGCGTCACGTGATGCGTTTCATCTCTGTTAGAGGGGGGGGGGGGGGGGGGATCACTATTTCCCCTCGATTCGCGTTCACTCCCCTCATCTGGCGACTCTGCGCCTACACAACGCAATCATCCTGAAAACTTTCTGTTGGGAAATGTGTTTCAATTCCGTAACTGAAACGCTGGGGAATTCAATTTTAATGTTGTATTAACAGCACGGAAGCACGTCTTAAGGACTGCGTCTCCTAGTCAAACGATACTCGCGCGTGACTGCACACAGTCACCACAGTACACTCACACACCGCTAGACCACGTATACGTACGCGAGAATTGCGAGAGTCCGGGATTACACTCCTGATTTCTTAATAATGCAAAGGCGGAGTTTCTTAGCAGTCAAAATCGCTAGATGAACGATCAATCTAGGGGGCTATTTACCTCAAAAGTACTACTTCTACGTTTACGACACGTAATTCTCATTATTCGGCATCATGTCGCGGGGCTGTGAGAAGCAATGGACAGGCGACGGTGCTGCCGCCTATCGTGACTGTCGATATGCTGTCGAATAATGAGAATTACGTTTCGTAAACGTAAAAGTAGGACTTTTGAGGCAAGTAGCCCCCTAGATTGATCTTCGATCTAGCGATTTTGACTACTAAGAAACCCCGTCTTTGCATTGAGAAATCAGGAGTGGAATCCCAGATCATTGCAATCCTCGCGTAAGTATACGTGGTTTAGCGGTGTGTGAGTGTACTGTGGTGACTGTGTACTGTGGTGACTGTGTACTGTGGTGACTGTGTACTGTGGTGACTGTGTGCAGTAACGCGCTAGTGTCGTCTGTCTAGGAGAGGAAGTTTTTTTAGTATCGCAAGGGTCCGGGATTCCACTCCTGATTTCTCAATAATACAAAGACAGAGTTTCTTAGTAGTCGAAATCGCTAGATGAATGATCAATCTATGGGGCTATTTGCCTCAAAAGTCCTACTTTTACGTTTACGACATGTAATTTTTATTATTCGGCAGCATGTCGCGGGGCTGCGAGAAGCAATGGACAGGCGACGGTGCTGCCGCCTATCGTGACTGTCGATATGCTGTCGAATAATGAGAATTACGTTTCGTAAACGTAAAAGTAGGACTTTTGAGACAAATAGCCCTCTAGATTGGTCTTCGATCTAGCGATTTTGACTACTAAGAAACCCCGTCTTTGCATTGAGAAATCAGGAGTGGAATCCCGGATCCTTGCAATTCTCGCGTAAGTATACGTGGTTTAGCGGTGTGCGAGTGTACTATGGTGACTGTGTGCAGTCACGCGCGAGTGTCGTCTGTCTAGGAGACGTAGTCCTTAACAGAATCGGTGGCGTTTCGGTAGATCTTACGGCTTCTTTAACTTGTTTTGCGACTTAAAGCCTTCTTACGTGGCCGGCTGGCCGTGTAAGACTTGTCTTGGATGATCGGTGGAATTGTATTGTGTATCTTTGCGCATGATAGAAACGGTCCCAGTCGAGTGCAAGAGACACAAATGATGCGAGTAGAAACTAAAGAATAGTATTCATAATTTTGTGTTTCATCGATTCATTTTATTTCTCTTCTTCATTTCTGGGCCAGATGTTAAAAACGTGAATTATCGATAAAAATTGCCTGTCTTTTCCAGGAGAAGAAGTTTTACCTGTACGCTCTGTACAACAAGAACAAGCCAAACTCTGACTCTTTGATGGCCGAGTACGGCACAGTGTTTTCAAGCAAACGCAGATGGAACACACTTATTTATTAAAAATAGAAGAAAATAAACAAAGTTTTTCTAAAGTTATAGTTCAACTGCACACAGTCTATTTAATATTGTTCCATAACACTAACACATTCGCGATATACTGTTTTTATAGTTACTATAGTTTCAGTTTTTCACTAATAACTTTTACTCAGAGTTAATAGAAAACGTTTACCAAGCGCATAGCCTGTTGGGAAATGGGTTTCACAGTAACTGAAACGTTGGAGAATTCAATTTTAATATGTTTTATTAACGGCGCGGAAGGACGTCTTAACAGTTCTACCAGCGGACTTGAAGTGAAGTAAAGAAAGATCCAGGCGACAGAGAAAATCAGTCGTCCACTTGAAAATGGAAAACCCCTAAGGCTGCATCGTTTATTGCCCTGGCCATTGGGTACGAGAAATACCTGGCCTATGGGTCCGATGACATCTGTTTATTGTATGTTAGAGAAATACAGCCGTTTCTCATTCACAACGAAATTCATTATTGCTTGTTGGCAGTTACAGCATTTACTGCTAATAATCCAACACTTTCAGTACAGTCTAGAAATTCTTAGATGATCGAGATTAGTTCAATAGAATTTGTCAGCTGACTCTCTAGCCGTCCAGGACGAGGTATTCTGACAAATATTTTGCAACGTTTACGGAAATCAAATTCGTACTTGTATTTTCGGAATTGTCATGCGTTACACACTATAAATATTTATGGTTACACACTGCCCGAACACGTGTCGCGCACAATATAAAATCGCACAGTCACGGAAGTGTCGCAGATTCGTTCAACAGCGCGCTGTCTTCTGCATTCAATAACGGTACAAATTTCGACGGAAAATTTTCCGCGACAACGGCAGGCCGCCAACAGTTTTTCATCCTCCTCTTTTGTATTCGATTCTAATATTCCCACAAACGCAATTTATTTCGTGCAGCGAATTTATTGCGGCAACACAGTATTAACCGCGGAATGTTTGTAATTTTCATTCGACCGGGAAGACCGAGTAAAATATGTCGAGCGGAGAATGAGCTACGGAAAATTTGATATACAACGCGGTGGAAACGATTCATCAATGTAATTCCTCCGATTCGAATTACCATATAATTCTTTGCTTCGTTATCGTGTGCCGGGCCGAGAGCGGGCCAGGTCGGGCAGGATCGGTCCGTTTGAATCACCCACGCGCAATTAAAAAGTTATCTAGGACCGGTATCGATATTTCCAAGGAAATTAATATATCCCGGGCATCATCGTTGACGGGAGAAAAAGAGTGAAGGAAAAACGTAACGCGACATGGATAGCGGAGACTGCGTGGGCGTTTGCATCGGTTCGCTCTTCGAACTTATAGATCCTATCTTATTGAGTCCTAGCGAATAGTACGGTTACATTGTCGTAAAGCGTGAACCGGTCTCTGTCCCTTACCGTGTACCTATATATTCGTTGCTATTGATACGTGTATCCAACCGTCCTGTCTCTCTATCCGTTCCTTTTCTTCGTCTCCGTTACATATTCACCGTCGTCGGCCGCGTTGGCCGTGTCGATCGAAAAGAGAGGCCGAGGACGGGCGTTATCCATGTCCGACCAGTGATTTCAGCTAAGAATATGAGTATAGTCGTGAGTATAATAAAACAAATTTCTTTCGTTGAACGTCAGACACGATCCGGATAATGGATGCCACGTGGGTGTCTAAACTGGATCGGTCCGAGGGATATATGCCCCGCGCTAGTTCGTTCTCCGTGGAAACGGTCGACTCCGTCGTAAAGAACGAACCGGTCTCTATATCGATAGCTATGCGTGCACTTGTAGATCTACGTGTATACCTGTACCACCTATTAATATGTATAAGCGTATGTTCGCTGCTTTCTTCTTTCCCTCTTCCTTCCTCCTCGTTACCATTCGCGCTCTCTCTTTTTCTCTCTCTTTCTCTCTCTTTCTCTCTCTGTCTCGCTCGCATGTTCGTCCATGCGTTCGTTCACTCGTTCTCTCTCTCGCGCTGTTTCTCTCCGAACAACGCGCGGCGGCGTTGCTTTTATTTCCCTTCGATTATTTTTGTTCCCGTTCCGCCTGCTTTCTCCCCTCTATTTAACGCGAATGATTCGACGACCGTTCGGCGCGTTTTGGAATCGCAAAAATGATCGAGAGCACTCGAAACGTTTATAAAATCCTCGGGGCAACCAGATTATTCCCCGAGGATCGCTCGGCCGGATTGTAAATCGAGTGCGATACCGATTTTGCGCTTTTGTTAGGCGAAAACCCGGGCTTCTGTGAAGATTTCCCGCACACCATCTCGCCGCAGCGATACGTGGAATCGAGCGATTTTGGTTTTTACTCGACAACTACCTGTTTAATAGGGGCGGGGAGGCGTGGAACGCGGTCGTTTTTATTTCATCTTTTTCTCTCTCTTTATCTCTCTTTCTTTCTCTCTCTCTCGCTCGCTCGCTCTCTCTCTCTCTCTCTCTCTCTCTTCATGGCGCACACGCGAGGCTCGCGTTCGCGCAACTTCGAACGTACGCGAATACGGAGGAGGAAAAAAAGTAGAATGTGTATTTCTCACGTTCCCCGTGCGATGAACCGACTTCTAGCTTTCTACGCTCGCTGCATGCGTAAATTGTGTGATCCGGCATGCAAAAATACGGTCTAGAGCAACGGCGAAAACTTATTCGCGACGCGCAACGCCGCCATCGCGAAAACACCCTGCTTCTGAAATCACCGATTTTCTCTGCACACGATTAATTCGAACGATTCACGGTGGAAATGGCACACAGTGGGCTG
>CM052201.1:3438989-3500234 GCA_028455805.1 Lasioglossum figueresi
AAATGATACCTACTTGTGTACTAAATTCTATTATTCAAATACAATTCCGTACTCAATAGTAATTTAATTAGATAGTAAACTTTATGATTTTCCTGATTTATGCGGTCATTTCGAGATTTGATTAATGCATAGAGGTTATGCGATATACGTAATTAGCTTTCTGCCATTAAAAGGTAAAAGGTTTAAAACCATAAATGTATTACGATAATTTTCATTGAGTTTGCAAACTTTGATATGATAAGTATGAGAACATCGAAGTGAAGGTAAAAATAACGTTCGAGGCGCAATAATTATCTACAGCTTCAAGTGCGATTCAATTCAGAGAATACAAAAATATCATAGCACTTCTGTTTTGAGTGAATCGTATCATCTAATATTTAAACATGCTCATAATCGAGTATTAACACACCACTTATCGATTCTAACACGATAACACTGAAATTATTGTATTAATCCCTTGCTCTACGATTTATTTTACGATTTCAGTGATTAGAATTTTTTTGTCGATCGTAACTTCCTAGAAAAGAAGAAAACTTATATCTATTGTATACCTATATGTTCTCCGATAGCTGTACATTGACAAAACCAAAATAGAATTGTATTTCGGTTACTGGAAATTATTGACATACATTTTTATTAGAATCTGTTCAGAATCTTCATCACGAGTCAGACACGATATCGTAAGGTAAGAGGTTATCTCAAACAAAAATAGATTATCTTTAATTTAGCGTACGATTTTTCCGATATCTTAATTTACTGAAGTTTTATAAATGTTTAAAGCCGATCTTCTTTAGCGAAAAAGATATCTTTTCAGTCGCCATTTTCTTATTTTTCAAAATTATTAAAAAGTCGAACACTACATAGCAGATAAACTATTTTTGTTTAAGTTAATAGAACAATTTTTTATTTTTTATAGCCCAGTCAAGCTACCAAGGTTATGCTGGACATGGAGTTAGATAATATTATACAACTCCACCATTTTGTAATTTTATGTAATAAGAAAAATATGAAAATGAAGCTGAAGTGTAGTTTAATGTTCCTTTGAAAAATATTCTTTACAGTATCTTTGTATGTGACAAAAAGTTAGATTCACTCTGAAATTGAGTATCCGAAACTAACGTTTTCTAAAATGCATTTTATATAATAAAAAAACATGAAAATAAAGCTAAAATGTTGCTTAATGTTGCCTTGAAAAATCTTTTTCTACAGTATCTTTATATGCGAAAAAAGAAAGTTAGATTTACTTAATGTTTTTGAGTATGTACTTGTTACCGAATAATTTAAATTGGTAAAAAGTACCTTTAGAAATGTGTTTACGAAAAATTAGTAAGTAATATGAATGGACCTAATCAACACCAATTGTGCATTCGTCAGAATCGATCGTTTTCGAAGAGTTAAGAAAGTTCTTTGCATATTATTCATGGTGTATTGTTAACTAGTCTTATCAGTTGTAGGCCAATTTTAAGCTTCATTATTGATTTGATATTACTATAATCAACACTTCGCGTGATACGTCGGTTATAACTTGAATTTTTCCTTCAAGTGCTAGAATAGTTACGGTTTGTCGATACAAACTGCTTTCAATGGTAATTCGATGTCGCCGCTATGAAACATTAATCAACGTGGAAACATATTGCGCTAAAGGATCACATTTTGTATAATTATATGGCTCCCTTATGATTAATTGTGATCCTTCGAAAACTTTATTACTTGAATAACAAAATGCAATCAACATTACGGTGTGGAAAAGAACAACTACTTAGCATGTGACTGGTATACGTACATAAACAATTTGTAAACAACTTTTAGTATTTTTGTGTAATTCCGACTAATAGCAATTTTTTAAAAAATTGTTCAAGTTGTTCTAACTTCTCTCTAAAAAAAAAAATACAAATCGTTGGTCCAGTATTAAAAAATTCATCGTCCTCCGAATATTCATATGATTCACTGTATATTAGTAATAAACTAGATTGTATATATGGTAATGTTGATGTGGTAAAATTGTTATTACGTTAATTTTATTTGTCTAATGTTACCTTAAACTTGACGCCTTGTTGACATTTTTCATACAGTTAGTGTAAAAAGTATTCGTACACCTTTTAAAATAGCATAACTTTTTTTATATTTGTACCAAGCGACCTGATTTTTTATGATCAATTAGAAACATTGGTTTACGAAATGATATGCAAAAAATCTTTCCCAAATAAATACAATTTACAAGGTTACACGGAAAAATAAAAAAGGCATTTTTTAAAACTTTTTTATTTGAGTCCTCAATGAAAGTTTAAAATATATGTTTTGTAGATCTATGTTAGTTATACGCATACTGAAAATTTCATCGAAAACGGTTGACACAGGGAAAAACGACACGTATCGAAATATGTACGATTCCGTGGATTTTAAGCAAAAAACTGATCAAAAGTCGTGTAAAACTACGATTTTTGCCATTTTTAACCGCTGCAGCTCGTGTGTATGTTAATCGATTTCGATGAAATTTTCAGCATGTGTGCAACTACTATAGATCTACAAAACATACGAGGTGTGATCAAAAAGTAAGGTGACTTTTTGAATTTCGCATACATAGCATTTTTTGTTTGTTTGTGAGAAGCATAAAGGTTAGAAGTGTTTTGCGTGTTCGGCGATTTTCTGCTGTCGAAAAAAAATGTATCAAAGAATTTGCATCAAATTTTGTGTAAAAAATGGAATTAAGTGCTCCAAAACACTTGAAATGTTGACAGTAGCATACGGTGAGTGTGCTCTGAGTAAAAAAAATGTTTATAAATGGTCCAAACTCTTTCAAGAAGGCCGAGAAGATATTTATGACGAAGCTCCCCCTGGACGCGCCAGCACGTCAACAACTAATGAAAACGTTGAAGAAGCGAAAAAAATAGTGTTGGGGAATCGTCGAATTACCATTAGAGAAGTTGCTGATGATGTCGGCATCTCGTTTGGTTCGTGCCAAGCAATTTTAACGGAATTTTGGAAACACAATTCATGGATTTTGCATCACGATGATGCACCTGCTCACGCATCGTTGCTTGTGAGTAATTTTTTAGCCAGAAACAACACCACAATCATGCCTCAGTCACCATATTCACCGGATTTGGCCCCCTGCGACTTTTTCATGTTCCCAAAACTGAAGAAACCCATAAACGGACGGAGATTTGCAACGATCGAGGAGATAAAGACTTCATCGCTGAAAGAGCTCAAAGCTATACCAATAAATGCTTATCAGAAGTGCTTCGAGGATTAGAAAAAGCGCTGGCACAAGTGTATTATATCTGAGGGGGATTACTTTGAAGGGGACAACATAAATATTCATGAATAAATAAATATTTTTTGATAAAACTAAAAGTCACCTTACTTTTTGATCACACCCCGTATATTTCAAATCTGTAAGGGTACAAATAAAAAAGTTTTATAAAATGTCTTTTTTATTTTTGCATGTAACCTTGTAAATTATAATTTTTTGGAAAATCTTTTTTGCATATCATTTCGTAAACCAATGCTTCTAATTGATTGCAAAAAATCAGGTCGTTTGGTACAATTATAAAAAAGTTATTCTATTTTAAAGAGTGTAGGAATATTTTTTACACTCATTGTAAATGTACAAAACATTATCCTCAATTTTCATTAAGGGCCCAAATGAAATAGTTTTAAAAATTGCCTTTTTTATTTTTGCATGTAACCTTGTAAATTATGTTTATTTGGAAAATCTTTCTTGCATATCATTTCGTAAACCAATGCTTCTAATTGATTACATATGATCAGGTCGTTTGATACAATTATAAAAAAGTTATTCTATTTTAAAAGGTGTACGAATACTTTTTACACTCACTGTAATTGAGTTTGACGTTTACAAAGCAATTAACGGTATCAAGGAATTCGATGTCTGTTTGAGCGAGAACCATTTGTGTACCAATCACGCAAATCCATAGTTTTCCGTGTATAATGTAGGGTAAACTGTACTATTGCTGGCACTGCAGTAGTTATTGGCACTTTTGATTTAAACGGCAAATATTAAAAAATTCTCGTATAGAAAATCATTTTGTATTGCTTCTTAATTATATTTCAAAGAAACGTTGTAAGTTTTTATAACAGAGTTCCACATATGTCTGTTAGTAAATGTGCCAATACTATTTGTCTTACGATTGTTATTCACTGAATATATTTTATAATAAAAGATTTATGACTCGTAAAACTGTTTGATTTTACTGAAAAATCTCTATTAGCTTACAATAATAGAAAGTTAAGCTCGTTTAAATTATTTCAAAAGAAAATAAATGATTTTTACTACGATTTTGGCTTAAGGTGCCAATCATTGTACAGTTTAACCTATAAGTGTTCAAACGGATCGGTGCTTTCGCCTTGAAACGCCTCCGAAACTATTGTGTCATAGTGCGACGCTTAATGATTGTGACAAGCTTACTTGGTTTTACGCGAAACGCGTTCTGCGATTTTTTAAACGATCCTGGTATGCCGCTCAAACTATTCTGTGTGTTTCTCGTGGCCGGAGTACAATGAACCAACTTCAACTTTCTAAGCTTAGTGTGTACGCTAAGAGCAAACGGAAGAACGGGGAAATTGAATCTAACACGGTCAGAGTATTTCATAATGCGCGGACGTAAACTCCGGAGGGTGGATTACGAAGTAACAATGTTGGGTAAAATACATAGTATTTTAAATGGTAGATCATCCTATTTATTTTAAAGTATGAGTACAACAGACCTGAGCACTTCTGAATAATATTATTTACAATATTGTTTGCAATATTATTTCAAATATCATGTAATTTTATTTTATAAGTGCTTCCATACCTGTAATCACCTTTGGAATAACATTACTTGAAATATCATTTCAAGCAACATGTTATTTTATTTTACAATCGTTTGAAATATTATTTCAAATATCATGTCATTTTATTTTACAATTATTTGGAATAATTATTTCAGATATCATGTCATTTTATTATATAATAACTTTTACATGTCTGTGATCTCATTTCTGAAATTAATTTCATTTTAAATATTATTTCAAATATCATGTTATTTTGTCATAATTATTTGGAATAATTATTTCAGATAATCGTGAAATTGTTCTTCAAAATTATATCAGCTAACCGGATTATCAGGATTGAGTCCAGTTTATTATTTATTTGTTTTGGGGACTATTTTTTTCGATAAACTTGAAATAAAGAAATATCGAGATATTATACTATTTGAAATTGCTATTATTCAAAATAAATTATTCGAAATAGTAATTTCTTATTTTCATTTAAAATAAAATTTGCCCAGGTCTGCTTTAAGGTAATCGTACTTAACCAACTTAATGTTTTAAAACTTAATACAAGAACAAATATTATTAAAGCAGCAGAAGCGATTTCCTTAGCATTGCACCGTTATTTTCAATACAGTTATTTGAAAATAAAACTAACATTTATGCATTTCAAATAGTATATTATGTTTTTATTTCAAGTTTGTCAAAAGAAATAATCTTTAAAATAATATTTAATAGAGTGTGTCAGTATGAACTGGACTCAAACCTGAAATCAGGTCAGCTGATATAATGTTGAAGAACAATTTCACAATTATCTACAATATATAATTATTTCAAATAGTTATGAAATGAAACAACATGTTATTTGAAATAATATTATAATATAAAAGCCTGTCTTGAAGTATCGTTTTCAGATTAATTGAATTAACACCACTCAACTTATCAAAATAACAGGATTAAGGCATTTTATTCTACAATTGTTTATGTAACGATAATCTACTATGAAATTATTCAAGCTTACGTTGTAATCAAAATCGTAAAAATCGTCTTGTTATATATATCTATAAAACAATGCAAATTAATCGGTTTGAATGCTCGATTGTGCCGGTACTAATCAGTATATCTAGTCCAAGTACATTCTTTTGTAATCATAGTTCGTAAATAAGATCGCGCTGGCTGTTCGAAACAAATTGCATAATAGAACACAAGCGAAAATAAAAATGCACCGTACAATTTCAAAGAACTAGGTGCGGCGGTCACGCGACTACCTTTGAAAAATGAGTCCGTGATTGATCTGCAATCCCTGATTTATCTAACCTTGTTAGCCTCTTCATTATGCAGTTCTAATAGATAATTGCCGATCGGTTTTAAATCTGATACTATTTCTAAGCATCGGAAAGATACTCACGATAAGTCCCTTTCAGTATAAAAACGGCATTGTTCGTCTATCTGAAAATCATGTCGCTTAACAAACGCATGACAGATAGTCTAGGACAAATGCGACAGTTGAATGCATCGTCATTTTGACCCAGAATAGAATATACTCCGTACACAAAGGATTCAAGGTGGAATCGTGCATAACTAATTACGTGTACTTTCAATAGCGCGCGTTACATATCTCGTTCATAAATGCGTAAATAAATAAATAAATGTTGCGACAGCTACAAAACGTCCTTGCACCGGTTACAGGAATGGGGATTAAGCGAATCGGAAACTGGAGATTTTGCAGTTTGAAAAGGTACAGACGCATTAGTTTGTCGGTAACAGAGTTGTACAGAATTACAATTGAATTATTCCAGGAATTACAATTACAAAGTAAATGAATTACGTTGTAATTCAGTTGTATTGTAATTTATAATTCAGATCTTCATTCAATTAAATTACAATGTAATTCGTAATTGCAATTGCAGTTCAATTATAAAATACTTTATATTAAATTACATTAACAACTAATTACGAGGACGAGGAATAGAAAATACGCCGCATAAACAGCAAACAAGTATATGAAAGAAAAACATAAAAATATGTCGCACTTCTTCAAAGTTTGGGCTATAATTTGGAGAGCTGTATTTTAATTATAATATATTGTATTTCAATTACACATCTGATTGAAATAATTAGTAATTGAATTGATTGATAGGTTTGAATTATGTATGTAATTCAGTGACGACGTGGTTGATTTACTATATAATTGAAATACAATGTAATTGAATTACGTAATTGAATTATAACGTATTTGAATTAACACAACTCTGGTCGGTAACGATGGGCAAAAGACATTTCAAAGAAAATACATCAACTTCTAATTTATATTTTTCCAAATGCGATTATTACCTCGGTACAAAATATTTTTATCAAATAGGGTGTCCAGTGAATGAACACTTAAATTGCATGTCTGTTAAAATTATTATATGAAAACGGTTATTTCATGTCCTGAGTACTATTTCTATAAGAAGATTGTGTGATTGTTAACCGTTAGTACTCGAGTGGCGCCTCTGAGGCGTCACTAAAATTTATTGCTGTACCAGTATTTAAAATGTAGTTTACATTATTAGATATGTCGGTATCCAACCAATTACTAAACACTTAAGTATTGCATGAGGCATTATATCAATTTCATATCTACCAAATTTAAAAAATCATAGAGAATAGAAATATTCTAGGTCAGAAGAAAGGTTTGATTTTCGAGTTAAAATAGCTCCGAGTGCAAAGGGTTAAGATCCTATATTCCACATAATTATTCTAACAATACTTGATGGTTATAAACAGGCAGCAGATCTTTATGCAAAATAAAAACTTTTTACCCGAGTTGAAACAAACTGGAGTGAAATAGACGTTTATTTTCTTCCTTAACACATACCGACCAGTGGTTATTGCATAATTTTGAAAAATCTATGGTACACATGGCTAAACACTTTTTAATGAAACCTTCGATAGCAACAGTAATTTTTATTATGAACTAATAAGTCATCCTCAATAACGTCATCTAATAGTTTCATTTAATATCGCAATGTAAAGGTTCTTTTCGTACAGCACGATTATTGAAAGTCCTTCGAAACGATTAAACGAAAAATGTGCCAAATAACCAATGAATGAACATTGCAACAATAAATAAACAGAGGTACCCCAGTGAATGATATTTACGCAAACAAACATATCATTGGATCATTAAACCACCTCGAAATACAAATTGCTGATCTCACGATAACAATATTTGGGTTTGAATTCGGGGAATGCCATTCGAACAATTGCTAAATAAATTAATGTAGTGGCGAGTAAATTGTAAAGAAATTAGATCTCTTTAGCGATACATCTGTGAATTTACAATATAACTACTGTATAAATTTCAAAACGCATCATGAATGTTATTTTTTCGTTTAATACGAACTACGTTCGTCCATTCAGAGAGAGGTCAGTCTACATAAACCAGTTGACCTTTGCATTTTGTATTTAATCATGTTCCGGAATGTGAGATACTCCTGTAATTTTTATTTAAGAGCTCATCGTGTACCGAATACCGAATACTCGCTCTCGCAGCAATACTTCGCCAAAGATTTAAAGCTCGATGGTTGAAATATTTATCTTCAACTGTACAAGGGACTATGGCATGATGTGGACTGCGAGCGGTGCATATCAATTTGAGGAAGTAAAATAAAATAATTTAATAATAATTCAGAAATATAAAATACTATTAACCCTTAAATACAACTTACAGAAGCATACCACATTCCATAACACGATCAAACACAAAATGCCAAGGTATTGGTCAACTGATTTATGTATTCGATAGAAGTATTCGGTATTTTACAGCGTGTACTTTAATTAGTAGACGGTGGATCTTTATGCAAAATAAAAATTGTTTGCATCGATTGCAAGAAATAGAAAATATATTCAATGTTATTTCTTCTCTTAACACTCTTTGCCGTATTTTGACGAGCCAGACTCGCGATGAAGGTTTTTAATCAACTCTAACAAATATGAATGTTACGCGTTTCATTCGAGATGAAATAAAATTTGATTAGTTTCTAATCAATATTTAAGTATTAAAATAAATCTAGCCATACATAAAATATACATTTTCTCTTCTATTCTATGACATTTTTCGGGATAAAAACTGTAATCACTGTTACTGTGAAAGAAAAGGTACGGCAAGGGATTAATGATTAGTATTCTGCGGATGTTATGCATTTATGACAAAAATGGTCACGTCCAATTTAAAACAGTGGAGGTATCAAATCCATTTAAGGCCACCAGTGTATTAGTTTTACCTTAATAAGAATAATTAAAAGAATAATTAAATTTTTACATGGCTCCTGTGTCTGCCAATCAATGCAAACATTTATTATTTTACATAAAGATCCGCAGTCTAATGATTCCGGAATTTGAGATTAAACATTTTTCACCAATTATGAATTTCATCTACTCAATTTTGCAGTAAATGCATAAAGATCCGCAGTCAATTAATTAGAAAAGCATTAGATGCCGCCCATCGGTGGTTGGTAAAAGCAAAGGCGAAGGGAAGGCATCCAGCGAGATGATTGTTCTCGACAAATATTTTTGCACTTCGTACGAGTAATGCGTGTAGCTATTAATATGCATAAGCATCCATCGGTCTTTCTCGTGGCTCCGCAAATGGTCCAGGAACTCCGGGGTGTATACGCGTTATCCTTCTAGGATCGCACACTTGTCCGGTCGAGGTGAAGTCTGTGCACCAGTGCAGCGGATGGGAGAGTACGCAATGCAAAGCAACGAAACGGAACAGCAGATCTTATAGCTCCGTTACAACCGGCTAGCTGACCGTTCCCAACGAATACGACCGGCACCACACCCGCTCGGGTATTTCGAACGGAATGATCGAGAGATAAACTCGTTCGCTCGACGCTTAAACGAATACGCCCGGCGTAACGAGTCTCAGGTTTCCCGGCGTACAGGTAAACTATCGTGTCCGATCGCCTCGAATTTGAATTTTATTCAACAGGACACTTTGTACGTCGCCCACCGAACCGCTCTATTCGTCCCATTCCACCCAATGGAAATGCACTCTGCTCTAATTATACAGGGCCCGGCCGAATAACATGTACAAGCTGGCACCAAGCGATTTCTTTTGAAAGTATACCAAAAAATCTATAAAATAACATTGTTTCAGTCGAGGCTTAGTTTTCGAAAGAACCAAGGTTGAAAATTCACTGCGTGCAATACTAGCTTAACCTTTCATTCTTCCACTCACTCGTCACTAGACTGCCGATTTCATGCACCAAAGATATGTCTGTTAAAATTATTATATGAAAACGGTTATTTCATGTCCTGAGTACTATTTCTATACGAAGACTGTAATTGTTAAGATCCTATATTCCACATCATAATTCTAACAATACTTGAAGGTTATAAATAGATAGCGGATAATTATGCAAAATAAAATTTTCTATTTGAATTACAACATATTGGAATGAAATAGAAATTTAATTTCTGTCTAACCTTTCATTCTTCCGCCGATTTCGTGCACTAAAGATATGTCTGTTAAAATTATTATATGAAAACGGTTATTTCATGTCCTGAGTACTAATTCTATACGAAGACTGTAATTGTTAAGATCCTATATTTCACATCATAATTCTAACAATACTTGATGGTTTTAAATAGACAGCGAATCTTTATACAAAATAAAAATTTTCTTTCTGAATTACAACATATTGGAATGAAATAGAAATTTAATTTCTGTCTAACCTTTCATTCTTCCGCCGATTTCATGCACTAAAGATATGTCTGTTAAAATTATTATATGAAAACGGTTATTTCATGTCCTGAGTACTATTTCTATAAGAAGACTAATTGTTATGATCCTATATTCCACATTATAATTCCAACAATAACTGATGGTTATAAATAGACAGCGAATCTTTACGCAAAATAAAAATTTTCTTTCTGAATTACAACATATTGGAATGAAATAGAAATTTACTTTCTGTCTAACCTTTCATTCTTCCACTCACTCGATACTAGACTGCCGATTTTTCATGCACCAAAGACATGTCTGTTAAAATTAATATATGAAAACGGTTATTTCATGTCCTGAGTACTATTTCTATACGAAGACTGTAATTGTTAAGATCCTATATTCCACATCATAATTCTAACAATACTTGATGGTTTTAAATAGACAGCGAATCTTTATGCAAAATAAAATTTTTCTATTTGAATTACAACATACTGGAATGAAATAGAAATTTAATTTCTGTCTAAACATGCTTAACATTGAAACTACCGAGCACTGAAAGCGATTAAAATGTTTTCGCTGAAAAAATTTACAAGACTCTATTTATTTAGATTTCATGCAGTTTTTTTGCAATATATCCTTGGATAAAGAAATTTATCGCATCAATTGCCATTCAGGCAACGTGATAATTCCAATAATTAGAAAATTAAAAATGTAAGACTGATAGGTTAAAAATAATGTAACAGCATTTTTAAAATGATCTAATGTTTTTACTTAGATTATGAAATAAGATGCTAATTTATAAAATTCTGTAGTTTTTAGAGACACCTTTAAAAATATGTGTATAATTGGAAACTAAATAATTAATTGTTTCAAAAAAATTAAAGAAACTTGATATTTGGAATTGTTGTAAGAATCGAAAGTTAGTGTACAGAAATTTTGTTGGAGTCATAAGTACACTGCGGATCTTTGTGCAAAATAAAAATGTTCAGCTGTTACAGTCAAACTTGATTTTTCGAAAACTAAATCACGGATGAAAAAATGTTATTCTATATTTTGTTCGCATTTTTTATTTTTTCGATGAACATTTGTAAAAGGAACTTGCCGCAAAATTGTTTATACCAAAGAAAATTCTTCTTAAAGTTTGTTTTTACATCAACACCTTTCACTCATCGAGAATATAATAAGTTTGAAAGAAACCATACGTCGCAAACAAATAGTTATCGAGATATAAGCTAAGTTTTTGCAAAATATGAATGTGTGGAGTTATACGTATAGACAAAAGCCTGCTACTACAGTCCATACGTCCGTGTCGATGAGACAAACAAATTTTAAAATGATATTTTATCGTCTCTCTGCCTATTCAGATCACTAATTTTAAGTTGCAAAGTATGAGAGAAAACCTTATGTGCATTGTTATACATAAGAGTACTAATAGTAAATTATAAAATACTAATGTAAAGTATACTCACAAATTCTTCAGAATCTCCTGTTCTTCCGGTCGGATCCACAGCACACTAATATTTACTCACGCGAATACCTCCGAATAAACGTGCCTGTGGTTCGAAGCCAATTTTCGAAATGCAGAATACCACGCTTCTACACAATCTCTAAACACTATACAACACACTTTCCGAAATCATAACAGCGAACGAGAAGTTACTCCGACCACGATCAAAATAGTTCTGCGATCTAAATGCGACGTCCGCGCGAGAACTCTGCCCTCCCATCGTACAATGTATTAGATCAAAACAAAAATAATCGTTTCCTAGAAGATATTGATGTTTCCACTTCTTCATATTATTATTGGCGCGGTCATGAAAACCCGACTACTAGCGGTATACCTGAAAAGGATGTAATACCAGGCAAAAAACGTACACGGATCAGGCCCGAAATGGCCGATTATTATTTTACAACCACCCGACAGATGGACAACACGTGCGACAGGCTCGCCGAACCAACACGTGGACGTACAATTATAAATTACGTCATTGACAACCGAAAAAAATACGGAAAGGAATTTCTTTGACAGTTTCCCCGCTTCTCAACCTAAAGTCATTCCGACACACTCGCGTCGAATTTAAAAACTGGGGTGATAATCACAGAAGTATTTTGATCGTGGCCGGTGTAACTTCTTCGCGTTCGCTGTCACGATTTCGGAAAGTGTGTTGTGTAGTGTTCAGTGATTGTGTAGAAAGTGTGATGTTCCGTGCTTCACAGTTATTAACATTAACCCTTAGCACTCGAATGGTGACTATGAGGCACCACTGAAAATTGCTGTACCAGTATTCAAAATATTGTTTACATTATTAAATAGGTCGGTATCTATTAAATTACTAAACATTTAGGTATTGTATGGACTATTATACCAATTTCATATCCACAAAATTTTAAAAATCGTAGGGAATAGAAATATTCTAGGTCGGAAGAAATGTTTAATTTTCAAATTAAAATTGCTTCGAGTGCAAAAGGTTAAACCTACCGACCATCGAAAGTGACTGATGTGGATAGTATTATAAAAATAACAAGATTAAATTTATTTATGTTTTGTGCGATTTTTACTATAATTTGTACTGGAGTCAAAAAATATATTTAATCAATTCTCATGAAAACACCTTTACAATCTCAATAATTGTCAAATCAAAAATCTAGAATGGGTCATTTGAAAACTTCTTTAGCCGCACCGCGTACACAATTTTTGCTAGGCAGTGAAAAGGAATAATACGTCACGCTCCGAGGTGAAACGGTATTCGAGTAACTTTTAGATATTTAGATAGATTTAAATCCATTTATTAAATTATTATTATTATTTATCTCGTATTTTAGTTATCACAAGCCCATTGTTTCTTTATTAAATTATAATAACTAGAATCCGGATTTTATGCATTTATAACAAAAATGAGCACGTGCAATTTAAAACAGTGAAAATATTCAAAGACTTTAAGAGTATTAATATATTATTTTCACCACATTAAAATTATTAATGATGAACATACATTTATATTCAGCTCCTGCGTCTTGCAATTGAGACACAAACTTTTTATTTTGCATAAATTGCAATTGATTTTGATACCAATGATATTCATATCATTCATATATACGATACTACTTAGAATCGATTACAATCGCCATAGAAGTTTTCACTTGCGTCATGCGGTTTCATGCGCACAGTTACAGTGATTAAAACGTCTTTATTCCCAAAAACAACAATCTCGATCACTTCTCAGTCACTTGACCCCTCGTGGTAGGTTTAGTGTTAACCTTTTGCACTCCTTTGTCGAGTGTGACTCGACATCAAAGAAAGAAAAATGTAAATAAAACGGGTTCTTCTATGCATTTAGTTCTTCCTTCATTTATATTTTTTAGTTAAAAACAAATATAAGTTCCACAATATAAATTACAACAAAGTTTGAGAGCTATATTTAATATAATTGGTAAACAACATTGTTTCAAATAAGCTTGTAGGCAACAAATTTGAAAAGTAATTAAGAAGTGCTAAAGGTTAAGACGCATCGCGTAAATGGCAGTATGCTGTGTATCGAACAGAGGAACAAGAAGATTCTGAAAAATTGGTAAGTACCTATACTTTACATTAGTATTTTATAATGCAGGATTAGTACTCTTATGTATAACAATGAATATAAGGTTTTCTCTCTTATTTTGCAACTTCAATGTGCACTCCCGCTCAAAATTATGTGAACGACACTTTTAATTTTTTATGCGGTTTAGTTTACTTATTGTTAGTACCAGAGAGTATATATTTTAATAATAATTATGTGAGTTTCGTATTTCAAAAGTTTCTTTTTTCAACCCTTATGTCGTTAACCGGGTGCCCACTTTAAATACCGTTTTAAAACTTCTTTAATGCTTTTGTCGATAAATATAAAAATTATTTTTATGTCTATGACATATTATTCGCGCTCAAAATTATGCGGGCGACACGTTTAATTTTTTATGCGGTTTAATTTACACAGTACTAGAGAATATATATTTTAATAATAATTATGTGAGTTTCGTATTTCAAAAGTTTCTTTTTTCAACCCTTATGTCGTTAATCGGGTGCCCACTTTAAATATCGTTTTAAAACTTCTTTAATGCTTTTGTCGATAAATATAAAAATTATTTTTGTGTCTATGATATATTATTCACTTTTGTCGATAAATAAAAAAATTATGCCGGCGACCCGTTTAATTTTTTATGCGGTCTAGTTTATACAGTTAATAAAAAATTCATTAGATATCTCACCAATAATTATTATTATTATCTTGAGAAGACAGCCAACCACGCTAATGGATCATCGTAGATTGAACAGTATTAGCCCTGAAGAAACTTTTATTTATTCAAGAGATTGTAATAATTAAATTGTACAATTTGGTACTATTAAAATTAATTATACTTGCAACAAAGTGTTCACATATTTTTGATCGGGAGTGTACATACTTCAACGTACAGTAACATCTTTCTACGCTTCGAATATGGAATTTTCTAGTTGATAAATTGAAATTGTCCCTCATCCTGGTTTGCATAAAATAAACCACGAAATTTAGAATTTGCATCTTTTTTCATTCGTCTTCGCGAGGACAGGATGCTTGAATGCAACACGGTAAAGATAGTTATCTACCAATGAAATTAAGTGAAATGTTACAGCTGAGAAATTTTGGATCTGTTACAATTACACTATGGATGTTTACGTGAATACAATATTTTCATTGAACGTCTCACGGGATCTAGAATCAAAGGAAAATTTGTTTACTGCCCGCGAGACCGTCAAAACCTTCATTACATTTTATTAAACCTTTCGTTATATTAAATTTTAAACAGTCGCGTATACTATAAACGAATAAAGTCCACGCTCTAAAGAATAAAAACTGTTCTGCACGGTATTTGAACCTTAAAAATTAATGTTCTCCTGTAATTATAAGAATAATTTATTCAACAATGCATTGTCAAAGATCAGAATGTGACTGTGTTTAAATAAAAGGCTTCTATGTTTCTGTATCACATTCGTTACATTTAATAAAAATAATATAATTAGACTGTTGATGTTATGCACTTTTGAGAAAGATGAGTAGACAGAATATAGGGTGTCCCAAAAATGTTGTACTGGAGCAGAGTTGTGCTAATTCAATTACATTGTATTTCAATTATATAGTAATTCAACTACGTCGTAACTGAATTACATACATAATTCAAACCTTTCAATTAATTCAAGTACTAATAAGCTTAATCAGATGGGTAATTAAAATACAATGTAATTAAAATACAGCTCTCCAAATTATAGCCCAGAACTTTGAAAAAGTGCGATATATTTTTATGTTTTTCTTTCATATACTTGTTCGCTGTCTATGCGTCGTATTTTCTATTCCTCGTCCTCGTAATTCGTTATTAATGTAATTAAATTACACAGTATTTTATAATTGTACTCCAATTGCAATTACGAATTACATTGTAATTTAATTTAATGAAGATCTGAATTATAAATTGCAATATGACTGAATTACCATGTAATTTAATTGAATGAAGATCTGAATTATAAATTGCAATATGACTGAATTACAATGTAATTAAATTACTTTGTAATTATAATTTCTGGAGTAATTCAATTGTAATTCTGCACAACTCTGACTTGGAGGAGGTGATTCTTGAGGTGATACGAAGTAACTTTTTCCTTTGCGAAAATATTCTCCGAGGCCTGGTTCCGGAGTTATTAACGAAAAACACGGACCAATCAGAGCGCAGTTGCAGCGGACAGATTCCGGCTCAGTCTGCTGTAGCCGCGCTGTGATTGGTCCGTGTTTTTTTTTAATAACCCCTTAACAAAGCCGTGGAGAACATTTTCGCAAACAAAAAAATTACTTCATATCAAGGAACCCCTCTCAAGGAAGTACGATATTTTTGGAACACTATGTATAAAACAGTAAAAATACCATAGGAATTTATTGTGTGTTTATTAATACTAAATATACCGACCACTAAAAGCGATTAAAATGTTTTAGCTTGTAAAAATGGCAAGATTTTATCTATTTAGATTTTGTGCAATTTTTATCCCAATATGTGGTTGGACAAAAAAATGTATCGAATCAATTTCCATGTAAACAACTTCATAATTTCAGTAATTGTAGATTGGAAAATATAAAACCGGTCATTTGACTGGCAGTGGTAGGTTTAGTGTTAAAATTATTAAGAGAATACAGAAACTTTTATTCTATCTCAATTTTTCATACTTGTATATGTATTACACAGTCTAGTTATAACCAGTAATTTCTTATTTATCTGTATTTATTTTATATACCGGTATTATCAGCTTAAGCGATATACGTAAATGTCCATTTGAAATGTGAAAAAATCTGGAAAAATTGAATAAATTGGAGCTGATCCACCGTTCAATATGTTATTCAAACCCTTTGAGTGGCAGTACGCATTATATTGCGAAACAAAAGCACAAACAATCTGGAGAAACGTCATTTATATTTACAAAAACATTCATGAACATAAATACTATATTCCGGTATTGAAAAATTCTATGAAATTTAAAAAAAAATTTATGCATCGTCTGTGCGATTAATAATTATTGAGAATTCCATAGTAACATGAATACATTCAGTAAGTTGCAAAAGTTTTATCATTTTACGGAAATTCATTCATTTTCTGCTGAAAATGAAACAAATTTTAGAAAAGCGAAAAGGGATTTTACAGTTATTTATCAATGCAGAGGCAATACAATTGTATTGAAACTGTACAAATCCTTATATTGAACGTTTATTAATACAATTATAATAATCATAAAAATAAACTAATTGCTTCCTCCAAAGTGGCAAATAAATCAGTATCCGCAAACCTTCGAAATCAATGTATTTTTTAAATGCTTTTTTGCAGACGTATATACAGTTCACTTAACAAACGTTAAACAGTAATAATTTCGTTAAAAATACTATTAGAACAATAAACTTGGACTCATGATACAACAGGTGAAAATCGTATAAGCTTAAACGTCTGTAAAAATATTAATCAGTTAACTGCGTTCGACGTGAATACACGTAAATCCAGAACTCTATTGCGGTGCAATAACAATAACCTTTTCAAGAATGAATTGTTAATTTTTTATCAAATAAAGATATGATCCTTCCTCGTTTTTCGTAAAATTTATAATGGGACCATTTGCTCTGCGTTCGACGTATATACTTGTCATTGCTTGATTTTAATTCCGCACTCAGTCGGGGATGTTTAAAACTAAATTCCGCAGTTAAGAGGTTAAAGAATTGTTTCCCAGATTGAATCCACCACAGATTTGAAGACTGAAGCTTCCCCTTTACAACAAGACCTCAAAACTTGATGTACTTTTTTTTTAAATTATTTTATTAGACGAAAACGAGGAACAAGATACTCACACATCTAGACAGCGGATTTTATGCATTTATGATAAAAACGAGTACGTGTAATTTAAAACATGAAAATCATTAGACGAATTTAAAAATATTTTTATATCATTTTCAACCTTTTGAACATATTAATTGAGAAGATAAATTTCTATGACATTCCGGTTTGTTGCAATTCAGGTAGGAAATTTTTATTTTGCATAAAGATCCGCTGTCTACTCGTAAGAGAATAATACCTATGTACATTATTGTATAGGCAATTCACCTACTACTCAAATTTCAATAAATCGATAAAAAAAAATTGCAGATCAAGTTTGGAGGTGTCGCTGTAAAGGGAGTTGTTGACACTTTTACAGACGATTCAATTTGTAAAATTTTCGAGTTCAAAAAAATGTGTCCTCAGTTTTTCACCTGCAATATCATGTATGTACAGAATTGAGTCGAGTTGAGGGGAATGCAGTTACCCTTCCTCTGCCAGAAACGGGTGAATGACGTGACATTGTGACGTATGCACGACAGAGCATTATTATTATTCTAGAAGGGGAAGGGGAGAGTGGGAGACAAGTCTTACATATGTATATAAAAATATTGTAATATATAACGTATATATAATATCGCAATGCTTGTGGGTATACAATATTTCCATATAGACACTGAACACTTACAGTGAACCACGAAAGTATTTGAACGCACTTTAAAACAGTATAACTTGTTCATAATTGTACCAAACGACCTGTTTCATTTACTAAATGATCTGCAAAAAAGATTTTCCAAAAATTACAATTTACAAGGTTTCATGGAAAAATAAAGAAGGCATTATGTAAAACTTTTCTATTTGGGCTCTTAATGAAAATTTAAAATATATGTTTCGTAGATCTATGTTAGTTATACACATGCTAAAAATTTCATCGAAATCGGTTGACGCAGAAAAAAAACGGCACGCATCGAAAGATTTACGATTCTGTGGATTTTAAGCAGAAACTGATCAAAAATCGTGTACAACTACGATTTTCACCATTTTTAACCGCTTGTAGCCGTGTTTTTAACCGTGTGTATGTCAATCGATTTCGATGAAATTTTCAGTATGTGTGTAACTACTATAGATCTACAAAACATATATTTCAAATCTTTAAGTGCCCAAATAAAAAAGTTTTAGAAAATGTCTTTTTTATTTTTGCATGTAACCTTGTAAATTATAATTAAACAGTTATACCATAAAACAGTTATATTGTTTTAAAGTGCGTTCAAATACTTTCGTTGTTCACTGTACTTACGTATCCTAGAAAAAGGGAGTAGACTCGTTTTTTCCAGCATTGCAAGGGTGCGGGATGCGCGTTCTCATTTTTCGGTAATACAAAAATGGGGGTTTTCGGTAGTCAAAAACGTTAGATAAAAGATCGATCTAGGCCGGCATCGCCCTCAAAAGTCCTATTTTTTCGTTTACGAGGCGTAATTTGCATTGTAAATACAATTAAAAATTATGATATCGGCACACGAGTCGATCAATTATTACACACTTATGCAATTTCGCAAATGACACCTATAACAATTTCCAATGTTTCGGTCGGTAATAATTGATCGACTCGAGCGCCTATATCATAATTTTGAATTGTATTTACAATTTTTTCAATTGAAATCAAGTAAACATTTGTAATTTGCATTATTCGGAAGCATACCACTTAGCATATAGCTATTTTTATAGGTAGATGCTCCGAAATAATGCAAATTATGCCTCATAAAGGTGAAAATAGGACTTTCGAGGGCGATAGCGGTCTAGATCGATCTTTTATCTAGCGTTTTTGACTACGGAAAACCCCCATTTTTGTATTATCAAGTAATGAGAACGCGCATTCCGCACCCTTACAATTCTGGAAACGAGTCTAGCGCCTTAAAGTAGAGTTCAAATTTATTATTGTACTATTTTTTTAACGAAATTATTGCTGTTTAAATGTCCACAAGTATTCGGGTATGGGAAAATAGTGGTGTGCGAAATCCCGGGAATGGGAAAATAGTGGTGTACGAGATCCCGGGAAGTCTCGAAACCCGATGCTTTGGAAGGGATTCCGAAAATGTTTGTTTCCCGAGAGTATTCGGGATTCCCGGGGGTGTTCGGGTTTTCCGCGAATCTTCGGGATTTTTGATACTGTACGGAATCTTTTAATATTGTTTTTCAGTAAGAAATCCCGAACATTTACGGGAAACCCGAACATTCTCAGAAATCCCTAAAGTTTCAAGATCCGCGTCCCGATCCTAAAAATCGTTTCCGTTCGCACACCACTAGAAATTTAGTATTCAAATACTTTTTGGATCCACTGTATGTATACTTTCGTAACTATACATATATCTGATATTACATTATTGCAAAATCGTATATTGTTTCGTATAAAAATATCTTTCTAATGAATTTCATACTCGCAGCGAACATGTCAAAACGTAAGCTTTGACACAATTTGTACAATATTTGATACAACTTTTGTAACTATTTATATATCTGATATTACATTATTGCAAAATCGTATATGGTTTCGTATAAAACTATCTTTCTAATGAATTTCATACTCGCAGCGAAAAGGTCAGAACGTAAGCTTTGATACAATTTGTACAACATTTGATACAACTTTTGTAACTATACATATATCTGACATTACATTATTGCAAAATCGTATATTGTTTCGAATAAGAATATCTTTTTAATGAATTTCATAATTTCAGCAAACATGTCAAAACATAAGCTTTGACACAATTTGTACAACATTTGGGAAACCCGAACATTCTCAGAAATCCCTAAAGTTTCAAGATCCGCGTCCCGATCCTAAAAATCGTTTCCGTTCGCACACCACTAGAAATTTAGTATTCAAAAACTTTTTGGATCCACTGTATGTATACTTTCGTAACTATACATATATCTGATATTACATTATTGCAAAATTGTATATTGTTTCGTATAAAAATATCTTTTTAATGAATTCCATACTCGCAGCGAATAGGTCAGATCGTAAGCTTTGATACAGTTTACAAAATGTATAACTCAATTAAATGAATAACGGATGATTTAGTATTCTATTACCGGAACGTTTTAATATCCTAGCAGAATACATATACCTTCCGCTGAAACGATCCTCGGAAACTGCAAAGTTAATACTGCTTACAGAAATAAGAATAAAGCAAACGATATATGCAATAATTGCACTCTTGGTAACTGCAATCTTTGACGCTAGAGTGAGAGCAGAACGTAAGTTAAAATGTGCTATTGTCATTACTAGACTGCGGTTTTTATGCATTTATGACAAAAAATGGGTGAGTGTAATATCAAACAATAAAGAGATTACAAGAATCTAAGAGTATCAATACATTTCTTACAACTCAACAAAACCACTAAGGAGAAAAATTTTCTATTTGTTCCCGATGTCTTGCAATTAATGCATACAATTTTTATTTTGTACTAGCTGTACCCGGCCACGAAAAGAAAGAAAAGAGAAAGCGCACGTTTATAATATGTTTAATTTCACAATGCTTGTGGGTATACAACATTTTTTGTTTAGATTATGTAGATTAGGTATATAAAAACACGCGCGTCTTCGAATGCAACGTTGTAACAAAATTTCAAAGCAATCGGTGAAGAACTTTCGGAGATGTAAAATTTTGAACAAACGAACATTTATATTTTTATTTATATAGATAGATAAAGATCCGCAGTTTAGTCATTACAAAATTAAACAGAATCTGGTGACAAACGAACGTCTTCATTCAGTATGTTTGAAATAACTATTCGAAAAATAACGTACGCAATTTGAAGACAAAATATACATTGAATTTATTACTTTTTATATATCAATCAGTACGTGTGTTCGTTTTTATCTCTGCTACGATATTTATAGTAATTCACCTGAAACGTGAAGTAACGAGAATTGATTTACAGAACGAGTATTCTATTGACATAGATTGTGTTAATATATTTACATTTAACCTCACTAACAAGGTAATCGAACTTCCATTACAGTTAATTAATTATCAAGAATGTTCAAAACCATATTTTTCCGTTACCTCGATTATGAAATTGTCTCGACGTTATTTCCATCACTGGTTGTTACTATAGGACACACGTTGCGTTTATTATAACCCAATTTCTAAAAATACTTTCAATCCTTTTAATTATAAGTGTCTTGTATATTTCAAACGATTCTCACCACATCGGAAGGTAAATCGATGCTGTATATCCTATTTTATCGAAATATTTATAGAGATTTTATAGGACAAAACTCGATACCTTATAATCCTCGGTTGTATAATATATATTTCTCAAATATTTTACAGTGGATCCTTTATGTATAAATATAAGCATGTCTGATCCTGAAAGGATTGTCTATATTTAAATTGTGATCATTTCGTAAAGAATGATAGCGAGTGAGAAATTAAAGACATGGTTTTATCGAACATGCTATACATTCAAATGTCTGTGAAACGTTTGAAGTTTTTTTTTTACATGAAACTGCCAATTTCAAAATAGCAGCGTCCTCTTTATAAAGACACTGAAAAATTGATATATATTTTTTTTCACTGTTTTATGGAACAAAAATACTGGCAGAGAGAAAGTAACTTGTATTACTTAAGCGCCACTAAAAATAAAATTACCAAAGCTCAATAAAACGTCTGAAAATTCATACATTAATTTTTAAGATGCTGTAAAGAAGAAGCTTCAATCGTGAAATCTATATCTGTTTTATTTACGAAATCAATAGTTGAAAGTTTTTGCAGACGTTTCAATGTAAAAAAAACGCCTCTTCAGTTTCTTACCCACTACAATATGAGAAAACATTTTACAATCAAATGAACGATGGATTATGAAATTAGATGACTTTTTAAAATTAGTTCTTTATTGACGTATGATAATTTTTTCAAATATACATATATAGTTCAAATGAGAATCAATCAGCACAAATAATAAATAATCAAATAATAATATTTCTTAGATCCACTGTATTTAAAATTTTCTTCCTTCAGCACTCTAATTCCATTTAACTAAAATCTATCATAGTATGATAATTTTTTGAAATATATATAGTTCAAATAAGAATCAATCAGTTCAAATAATAAATAATCAAATAATAATACTTCTTAGATCCACTGTACATAAAATTTTCTTCTTTCAGCACTCTAATTCCATTTAACTAAAATCCATCTCATTTTTTCTTTTAAAGACACAAAATGCAAAATTAAGTATAAAATTAATTATAAATAAATGCGTTGGAATTTCGCCGTATACATTCTTAATATTCAGAAGGTCTAACAGCTGGAGACATAATTGATAACCTGTAGGTGATAATTTAAGCAAACAATGATTAAACGGAAATAATTTGATAACTAAAATAATATCTCGAGTTATCCCAAATATTTTTATTGATAACGTTGGTTGTGACATATGAAATCTCCAATTTTCAATAGTATCTTTAAAAACATAACTGTTTCCAAATACGACACAATAATTGAAATCTGCACCCCATTGTATTCATACATTTTATCAACGAGTTAGAAGTTTCTTTACTTCATCAAAATAGAAAGTTTATTTAGAAAAAATGTGATTTATAGATGCAGATTCTTGTCTCTACTGTTAACGAATAGTACGTTCATTGACCGTATTTTGAACATAAGCAGTGAACCACAATAATATTCGCACACTTTTAAAGGAACGATAACTTTTTTAATATCAGATCAAACGACTTGGATATTTTTTGAGCAGATAGAGCAATTAGTTTATCACGGGAAGTGATAAAACTTTTGGAAAAAATTGCAATTGTTCGGAATTACAGAGAAAATACTAGAAGTTGTTGTTTACAACTTTCTTATAGGGCCTGTATTGAAAATATACAATATACATTCTATAGATCTGTGTCAATTATACATATTCTGAAAATTTTATCAAAATTGTCAACGTTTTAAGCTACAAACGTATAAAGATGCTGAAAATTGCAGTTTTTCACGATTATATAACCTATAAGCCTATATAATATAGCCTATAACTTAAATAAATCTGAGGATTTTTTTTCTGAATCAATATATTATACATTTGACGATTAAACCTCTTTATATCCATTACTTTCTTTTGCTGTTATGTAAAACAAAAATGAGGAACTAGTTTTGTCGTGTGAAGCCTTCAAGGTGTAGCTTTAAGGATTGTAAAATTAACAGTACACGTTTAATTTAACGCTCGATAAATCTGCCAAAAAATATCTCGCATCAAGTTCAAAAGGCTCGTAGTAAAGAGAAAGCTTGGATCTTTACGTCTGTGGTAGATTCAGTCGTGAGAAAATTTGATTAATACTTTTACAGACGTTTCAATTCGTAACATTTCCGACCAGAAAAGTGTCTCCAGTGTTTCAGTCGGTGGATCATGAAAGAATATCTTGGACAGAAATGGACGATGTACCGCAAAAGTTCCAAGCCTTAAAAGAAGTCCGGATTTATTGTCGTATTATTTTTTTAAAGAAATTATCATAGTTCAGACGTCGACAATTTCTCGAGAATGGGAAAGTTAGTGTTCAAATACTTTTTATATTTACTATCTATTGTTTTATTCAAAATAATTTCGTAGAAATCGGAAAAAATATTATAAGTAAATTTTTATAATTTCGTACGAGTATGGATTTTTAGAAACAAATGTTGAATACCAATTGGTGTACCTTCTTTTACTTATTATTTTATTAGTAGATGGAATCATTAAAATGCGAATGCGAAATTTTTAAATGTTTCTTTTATTGATGTTTTTCGTTATGTGTATCTGGAAAGGTGTTATTAAATTCCTTCATATTGTAGTGTAACGTTTGGAATCATTTTTGCTAAAACTATAACTTACTATAAAATGTGTATGTTTTTTGTGACACTCGAAACAATAGACATTGATAAATCTACTAGAAATAGGGAAAATAAACAATGAGTGAAAAGTACAATTACTTCATTGTCCTGTTTATTTGTATTTAAGTTTAATATAGCAAATGTGTTGACATATTTCATCCGAAACCATATTCTCCAGATAGACAGGCTGTGTCCTACTTTTCAAAATAAGCCTCCACCAGGAACAAACATTGCAGACGTACCAAGTAATGCCGCATTATTTTTATACTTTATGGATTTTTGGAGTACACACGTAGACTGCAGATCATTATCCAAAATAAAAATTGTTTGCGTTAACTGCGTGGTACAGGAAAATTTAGAAATTGATTTCCGTGTTTAATAATTTTAAGGCGGCAGTTTCCAGGATTGCAAGGTTGCGGGATTCGCGTTCCCATTTCTCGATAATACAAAAATGGGGTTTTTCAGTAGTCAAAAACGCTAGATAAAAGATCGATCCAGGGCGCTATCGCCCGCAAAAGTCCTATTTTTTCGTTTACAAGGCGTAATTTCCATTATTCGGCAGTATGTAGCTATGAAAATAGCTTCATGCGCAGTTGTATGCTTCTAAAAATTACGCCTCGTAAACGTAAAAATAGGTGTTTTACGGACGATAGCGCCCTAGATCGATCTTTTATATAGCGTTTTTGACTACTGAAAAACCTCATTTTTGTATTATTGAGAAATGAGAATGCGAATCCCGCACCCTTGCAATCCTGGAAAAAGGAGTCTACTCCCTTAATACCTTAGAAGTAATCCCAATTTCTTTTAATTTGTCTACTGTTTTTAAATTATACAATTTGAATTACACATAGAATCCGCAGTCTAATGGTTGACGAATCGTTTCGTTTCAATAAAATTTTGTGAACCAGCGGAAATGGATTACAAAGATATTGATCTTATGCATACGCAAGTAGATACGCATCATACAACTTTACTATATGTGCTAAGAATCTGCGATGCATCATCTGGCACTCAAGATATTGCGCGAATCCAACATTTATACGTTTATTTTTATCCATCCTTCACCGAAAAGGCTAGGCGTTCATTTCCTCTTAACATTTTCTATTCTTAAATAAAAACACACATTTCCATTGGATTGAAAACTCATGGGCAAAAATTCATTCGGAAATAAAATTTGTTATTCTTAAAGTACTTTTAGTTTTTACGTGGTACATAAAACACAAATGATTTCTTGTACGTTGGTTTTCCGGTGTGTAATACATTTTTCCTGTATTGATAAATTTAAATGTCCTTACAGTAATATTTTTTATTGCTAGATATAAACATACATTTAAATTGAAAACTCATGCACAAAAAATATGTTGCAACGTCGAATATAAAATTCATTCGGGAACAAAATTTTTCATTATGGTGGACGTAATTTGTTTTACGTGGTGCGTGAAAGACAAATGATTGTATATTGGTTTTTCTGCGTGTAATACATTTCTATTGCATTGGTAAATTTAAAACCCTTTACACATATTAACGTTTCCAATATCAGATGTAAACATACATTTCGATTGAAAATTCGTGCATAAAAATATGTTGGAACGTCGAAATATAAAATTCATTATGGTGGATGTCATTTTTTTACGTGATGCGTGAAAGACAAATTATTGTATATTGGTTTTTCTGCGTTCAATACATTTCTTTTGCATTGGTACATTTAAATCCTATTACATTTGGGTGTGTTGCGAATTCAATACACAATCGGAAATTAAATTGCGATGATTTTGATTGATCATTGTAACAGATTCCTCCACTGAGTCACGCGATACTGTCTGAAAATTTCCGGGCAAAGTCGACATACATATCGCGATAATTTCTAGATATTATAATCAATTTGACAGAATTAATTATAAAATGTACTTTTACGCACGCATCTTTCACACAGTTTTCGAGATATTATAATCAATTTGACAGAATTAATTATAAAATGTACTTTCACGCACGCATCTTTCACACAACGGACAAATTATACAATTATACCGGACCGTGCGTTTCCATAACTGGCAATAAAAACGTTAAAATAATAAACTTCATTTTTATGACAATCTTCAAGAAATTTTCTAATCTTTATAATTATTTGAAAAATTCTATATATACAAAAGTCACACATTCTCTAATTAAGAACCAATACAAATATATATTTTTAGAACTGGACTACTGTGGCGAATCACATTGGAAGCGCAGCCAATCAATAAGAAAAAATATGTCGGCAAAACTGGTATCAGCTTTAATTGAAGAGTTTCCTTTATGAGAAAAACGTAATTCGTTCAAAACAACAACAAAGTCCTTCAACCATTGCGTTACTATTAACATGAACTGTACGAGAATGATTGTACGTAATCAAAATGTTATTGCAAAAATGTATTTTACATTTTTCTATAACGTTATTCTTACGAGAGTCTAGAAAGTAAATATATCGCCATAATATGGAAACTGAAGGTAGGAAAATATTAAATTGGTTTTTAATAATTAAAATTTTAACTGATATCTTTTGATAATTTCGACTTTATGGTAAATATTTGCGCATTCAACATGTTAAATTCAACTCTTCTCATTACCCATCTCGATTCGAAATTGTACATGCATAAATAGTAATATACGTGTCCCCATTTCGAAACATCAATACAAATTATCATCGTCAATGCTATAGTCTTTGTTTATAGTTCTTTCAGCCTTTCAGTTATAGTTGAATTACTATGGCAATGACTCTACAAATAGTATTATACCTTTGAAATAATTAATTATACATAGAAGGGTGAACTCCTCTAGTATGAGACCTCTCCTGATAATGAGATCCCAGGTTATCTGCGTTACAGAATTTTTTACTGTTGTAGCGATGAAGTTTTGTTTCGCAACTAACCGTGTGTTAGTTGCTTTTTCCGTAAATCTGTGTTGAAATCAATTAAACTTCCGGGGCAAGCACATTTTGTGAAAATCGTTGTAGAAATTCAAACTGTTCGGTTCAATTATAAATACCTCCGAAATGGTAAATGTACGTATAATCATTTTCATATACATATATTATTGTATTTATCAACTCGATTAGCTCAATTATATCAATAAATAATAAATATCTCGAACATACTTAATCATTATCTTCTAATAAGAATTTCTGAAACCGATTTAATAATTAATAATGTGTGAACAAAGATGAAAATAATAGGTCCCAGAAATAAACAAACTGGATCTCATATTAGGTTCCAATTTTTGTCATTTATACAACTGCACAGCTTTTGTTTTATTTTATTTTATTACAGAATCAACTCTTTTACTGAGCTTTCATGTAAGCAGCAAAAGAATACAAATCTTACTTTTAACACGTGTATTAAATTTTAATAAAATAGTTCTTCAGTTGAGAATAAAGTTGTTTTTTCTAAATAGGTCTCGTATTAGGTTCTAATTTTTGTCATTTATACAACTGCACAGCTTTTGTTTTATTTTATTATGGAAGAACCGACTCTTTTACTGCGCTTTCATGCAAGCAACAAAAACATACAAATCTCACTTTTAGCACGTGTATTAAATTTTAATAAAACAGTCCTTAAGTTGAGAATAAGGACTTTTTAAAAATATGGGTGTCATATTGGGGGATTTCAACCCTATTCATATATTCTGTGTACATAAGGTAATTTGGGGGAAGATGCCAAATGGGGAAAGTTGCGAAATAACCATAACTCAGAATTTACCCAGTAAATGGTAGTGCAATCGTATTTACGATTGTTTTTATTACAACAATTTTATCAGAACCGTTTCGCATTTGTTTTAGCAGGATTTTCAATAATTATGCTGCATCAAAAGAAAGCATAGAAATTTCCTTTTACATTGCAATCTTAAATGAAACTATTAGATGACATTATTGAGGGTGACTTGTTAGTTCACAATGAAAATTGCTGTTGCTATTGAAGGTTCCATTAAAAAGTGTTTAGCCATGTACCACAGATTTTTCAAAATTATGCAATAATCACCGGTCGGTGATATGATAAGATCGTGTGAGCCCATTTTGAAGTTTGATATGTCCTCGTTACACTGTTCAACGTGTTTTTAAATGCAATCCCTCATTAAAAGATAAAAATTGATGCACTTACACTTCTGAAAAACCATAAAATTGCCAGACTAGAGTACGTTCGTTAAAACATTAATGTAAATTAACACTTTACATACCGAAAGCCTATTAATAGAATTTTCAATAATTGTGTTGTACCAAAAGAAAGCATAGAAATTCTATTTTACATTGCAATCTTAAATGAAACTATTAGATGACATTATTGAGGGTGACTTGTTAGTTCACAATGAAAATTGCTGTTGCTATTGAAGGTTCCATTAAAAAGTGTTAGCCATGTAACATAAATTTGTCAAAATTATGCAATAATCGCCGGTCGGTAATGGGTTAATATACAAGATAGGTTCATTTTGTAGAATATTATTCTGCAACGTCTGTAAACAAAGTCTGCCATTTGATATGTTATGTTGTAAAGAACAAAACTAAAGTGTTACCAAACGGTTTGTTAACTAAAACGAAGGTACATTTCTTATTCATTCTGATTTATGCAAAAGTAATTGACGCGAGTCTTTTATTTAAACATATTGTAAATGTACTGTCAACACAGTGCAGTAGGATGCTGAATATTATAAACAAGGAATTGTCATTTTTATAGGTAAACATTCAATTTTTGTTTATATGCATAGTGGTGCAATATAGTGCATGATTTCATTTGCATAATGAATAATGTTGATTTGATAGAAATCTTTTCATTAAATTTTTTATATGTGTAATAAAAAAACAGCATTTTTTCAAAATTACTTTATGCATACATGTATAGATATTTATACCATTGACGAATAGTGCATTCATTTACTAGCACATTTTTGTTTCGTCACTACGTTTATATTTACAATCATATTGATTCAATTGAAATAAACTTCGTTCAAAATCAAAATTAGATGTCTAAATAAAAGCTGAAGATATAATTTTAAACATCAGCGTCGTACCTCAAAACAGTGTAATAAACGTTTCATAGCCTTCTAAAATTGGATATCTCATGAATCTCATAAATAAAAGTAAGTTTGGATAAGAATACACCAAAATAGCAATCACAACAATCTAAAATTAAACTTTTGAGTAGAATTAAACACTTTTGTCCACCCAGTTACTTCTTTGACTATTATAAACAAAGTATCTACCCTTTTGCATTTTTCTCACTTCCATTATTTCCTAAGATGTAGACATTTGTATAAAATTCATTGCTGGTTCAACACTAAACCTATCACGGTGAGACAAACGGTTTAATATTTTCCAATTATTGCAACTATGAAAATTCATTTATGCAGAATAATGGGATAAATATTTTTATCCAAGCATCTATTACATTGAAAATTACGGAAAATAAATTTAGTGTTGCCATTTTTACTATTAAAATCGGTAGATGTGGGAAAAAACTATTAGGCCGTTGCATATGAAATGTCCGATTTTGAACAGTAACGTTAAACAACCGCAATTATTTCTTATTGGTCAAAGAATCAATCAATCGTTTCTTGATTGTATTATGGTAGACATTGAATTTTCTGGTCATTCACATGTTTCGTTTATAAGATTGTCATCTCTATTTTGTACATCATTTTACAATCAATAAATAGTAACTATTATTATACATAATAGTGATTATTATTATTATATATAAGATTACCAGACTGCGGATTTCTATGCAAAATAAAAATTACTTGCACGAATTGCAAGTGACTGGAGCCACATAAATAGTTAAATCTTACTTAAATAATCTTAACAAGCTGAGAAAAATACATAGATTAGCACTCTTAATCTTTGTAACTCTTTCCACTGTTTTAAATTGCACCCACTCATTTTTGCCATAAATGCATAAAATCTGCAGTCGTCAATATGTTGTTTTTCCACATATACAAAAAGAGCACGTGACAATAGCACTGATTGATGTTGAAATCAAATCTATTCAAAAGGAAATTTATATGTATGAAATAAAATTGAAGATAGGATTGTAAGCTTTGTACCTCAAAGTGACGCACAATGAACCTGTCAACTGTAATAGTATTTTTTGATCAAAACGCATTGCAACATTTGCATTCTAAAATCGGACATTTCATATGCAACAACCTAATACATTTGTAGCTTATTGCAACGTTCACCGATTTTGATGAGATTTTCAGAATATGTATAATTGACACAGATCTACAAAATGTATGTTTTGAAATTTTCAATATAAGCCCCCATAATACATATGCTTATTGCAACGTTGATCGATTTTGATTAGATTTTTAGAATACGTATAATTGACACATCTACAAAATGTATGTTTTAAAATTTTCAATATAAGCTCCCATAATACATATGCTTATTGCAACGTTGATCGATTTTGATTAGATTTCCAGAATATGTATAATTGACACAGATCTACAAAATGTATGTTTTAAAATTTTCAATATAAGCCCCCATAATACATATGCTTATTGCAACGTTGACTGATTATGATGAGATTTTCAGAATACGTATAATTGATACAGATCTACAAAATGTATGTTTTAAAATTTTCAATATTGGCCCCCATAAAAAGGTTGTAAACAACATCTATTAGTTTCTCTATAATTCCGACCGATTGCAATTTTCGTGAAAACTTTTATTCATGTCTTGTGGTAAACTAATTGCTCTAACTTCTCAAAAATATCCGAGTGGTATGATGTGATATTAAAAAAGTGATCGTCCTGTTAAAACTGTCCGAATATTGCTGTGATTCACTGTACATGACTGTGTAAACACCTATCTGTATGTAGAAACGTATCAAATCCGTAATTAGTATTTTCGAGTGGAGGAAAAAGAATGTTTCGATTGTATATTTCATTAGTTCGTGTAGCAAATAGCGGGAGTGCAGAACGTATTAAACGACAGCTCGTGACCCAGCGGAATCGTTGACATCGGCATTCTTCTCATTGTCAGTTTCGGTTTGGGACCGTACTTATCGATTAGCCCCGCCGTCTCTTTCCACGATTGTTCCGCTCTTGTCTCCGGTGTCGCATTGGTGCGCGCCCCAGAAACGCCGCACGCTGGTATGCGAGGCACGGTAATTACGAGGAAACGAGAAGGACTCTGTAGGCGCATCCAACAAACGAACCCAACGAACGTGGAAGATCCGCAAGGACGTGCAATTCGCTACGAGACAACGACTTTTTGGGGGAGAAACGCGTAGAGCCCTTCACCGTGCTGGATCGTGGCAATTTTTCTCGTGCCACGGGAACGGTGATATGGTATTTATCTGCGTCTCGTTGACGAGAGCCCCGCATTCAAACGCTATTTTTTCTTGGTCAATATCTCAATTCTTTCCCCCCTCCCTTACACACACACGCGCGCGCGCGCGCGGCCGACCGGGCTCTCGTATGTTTTACACAAATTCTTTACATTTCTCACGCAGAACCTTTCTTTTTTCGATCGGAATGTAGGAAGTTTGCTAACCCGTTGCTTAACACGTTCACTGCCGAATCGCTACAAAAAATCCAATCAAATTAAAGCAGTTTAGCTAATGAAACCGCAGGATTCATGTTTATCACAGTGATTACCACGCTGCGGATTTTACGCATTTACGAGAAAAGTGCGTGGCTGAAATATGGAACAGCAGAAAGAGAAATGGGATTTAAGAGAATCAATGCGTTATCATCGATTGTTTATAACGATTAAACAAATTTTGATTTGGTTATAGCACCTCATAAATGATGCAGAAGATTTTTATTTTGTATAAATCTAATTCCTAAGGATTGTAACAGATAATTTTTAAAGGTGGACGAGAAATTGTGTCATCCACGTATCACCGACTTATTAAACTCTATTGATTTATTATTTTGTTAAAGCCTATATCATTTGAAGTAACTTTTTCCTTTGCGAAAATCTTCTCCGATGCTTTGTTGAGGTGTTATTAACGAAAAACGTGGAGTAATCAGAGCGTGGTTACTGCGGACGGATTTTGGCTCGGCCAATCCCAACGCCACGATCAACTGGACCTGTACTCTGATTGGTCTGTGTTTCTCGTTAAAAACTCGTGAACAAAGCCGTGAAGAACATTTCCGCAAAGGAAAAAGTTACTCCAAATGACATCAGGAATCATCTCAATGCAGTACAACATTCTTGCGACACATTACAATTGAAAATATTAGATTTATTTCCTAATGCGATCGATGAATGTTATTAATTATTCTGAATATTTCTAATTTTCAATATTGTTTACGGCATTCTCTTTAAAAATGTCTATTTATCTGAATAATTCGTTTCAGAAGTGTCAAATACTGAAAACACCTCAGATTTATTTAATTCAACCTTTTTCATATGTTTCATTGTATGCGGAGCAGACCACGCGTCGAAGTAAAAATATGTCACAGCAATTTAAAAGTCGAGGATCGCTGATCTTGTAATTAATTTTGAGACAGCCCTTCACTCATTTGTACGTTATCAAAGCTCGTTAGGTTTTAAATTGGCTCTAATAGATAACTACGTCAAGAGAAACGCAGTTGGAGTTCCTTAATCTGTCCAAATTAAAGCGAAACCACGACGTATTTAATCTAAAGAATTCATTTGAATAAGCTTGGATACGTGAACAAATATTTTCAACCTACCTTCGTGCAAGTTGTAATTCTGGTCATTTATATGCGTTGTTATAATATCTTCCATAAGCTTGTGTCTAAAAGTGAGCATCCAAAGAAATTTTCCAATTCCTCAACGTTAACAAATAAACTGCAGATCTTCACGCCAAATAAAAATTGTCTGCATCAAATGCTGGAAACAGAAACCAAGTAGATATTCCTGTTTGCTGGAATGACTTGAACAATCAAGATATTTTTAAATCCTTTTAATCTTCCTCCTCTTTCAAATTGCATACCAATCTCGATGTTATCGTTTATTTCGATAATTAATTCAAGTCGTACACCGAAATTTTTATGATTTATTCGCCGCGGTAGTGCGAGCACTTCTTTTACGACAGTTCGGTTCAAGTTAAATTTAACCGAATGTATCACTTCCGTTTTATCCCTCCCTCTCTCTCTCAACAATAGTTTACGTACGTAGCGAGTGTAGAAAGTTGGTAGGCAGTTCGTAACATTGCGAACGTGAGAAATGCGCACACAACTCCTCTTTCTTTTGTATGAATCTTTGAGGTTGCATGCGAGTAAAGAACACGGTGGAAAAAGCCCTTCGAATAGAAAAACAGGAACGCGTTTAATCGCTGCCGAATTAAGTGAGACTGCTTAATTAGCAAACTGCTTTAATTGGTGGTAACATATTTACACGGTTCCATTGACACCTCCACAAAAACTCGAGTTTCCTTAACAAATTATCGTTCTCCGTTCATACGGAGTGTGCCCGCATTAATAGACGTTTTGAACTGGAAGTAGTTACGATGAATCGATCTGACAAAACGGGACGGGAATGCGATGCGAAAATTTTTCCTAGCTTCATTTTCGAATTTACGCGCATACAACAAGTAGAAATTGGCAATTAATCTCTTTTTACATGCAAGAGAAATGACAAAGAAATTTTTTATAAAATTTTCCACTCAGTTTCTCGTGGATATACATCCCCTTGCTAAATAAATTTAGCAATAACCTGTATGCTTCGTTCGACCCCGTTTAACCATGTAAATATAAATAATCTTGACATTGTTGTCATACTGCTCCCCACGCCTGGCGTCATTAACGTGTAGTGTGTCAAACTATAAGTATTCCGGTTGAATTAATGATAAGAATTGAGAAATAGAACCGGTTAGTTATAAACGGGGATTGATTTGACCAAAAATGCTCGGCATTTATTAGTGCAGCGCGTGAACTTTCGAACGAGCAAAGTTGGCTACGTTCTTATTTTAACTACTGATAATTTCCCTGAAATACCATTAGTATCTACTTTATCTTGTTACCTTCATTATTGCTCTGTTCACGGAAAGCACTTCCGCAAGGTTGTGCATGGGAACAGGGGGCTCGACAATCTCGGATAATAATTATAATAATTTAGCTAAAGGTCTGCAATTATAAACAGAACGCGGTTCGAAATCGATAACGAGCTGAAATGAAAAATGAAGAGTAATGTGTCGGATGGCACCGCGCACGTTAATAGGTCGGACTCGAATGTCTCGCATAAAAACCATAACGAGACCTCCATTATTTAAAGCGTCGAAACGAGCAATGAAAATCAACAACTTAAAATGGCGAGGGAGAGTGAGAGAAAGAGAGAAAGGATGAGAAAGGGGAAGGAAGTGAAACAGCACGTTAGACAAAACGTGCAGAGAGGCGAGCGAGCACGCATTTCGTGTCTATCGAATCCTGCTCCGTTCCAGCAACGACCGGTTTACGCGTTCATCGATCTACGATGGTAGGCGAAGAATGTGCGACCATATTGTTCTGGTTTCTAACGAGCGATTATTCGTCACACGTTCCATCTTATTATCCTTTGTGGGGTAGAGTCGACCGTGAGCTGTGACTCATTTCTTTAAACTCGTTAACTCGTTACAAGCCAGCAGCTTCGAATCCCCCCTCGCGGTTCGTTCTGTCTGTGTGCAACGAGGCCGGTCGATCATCATATATACAGAAGAGTGGAGAGGGTGCCGGGCGTGTGGTGTACGCGCGGAAAGGTGCAAATAATAATAATGCCAATAACCAAGGGCCAGAGCGTGCCGCAATCGAGAAGTCAAGAGAGACGGTAGAAGCCGGGATTGGGCCGAAGGGTTTGAGCCTCGCGCTCGAAGGCTCATAATCGGTCGGACTCGCTCCGCGCTCGGCTCTACCCGTCGCGATGACGAAGACAGAAGAGCCCGTAGCGCCGCGAGCGTTGCCTGTTCGTCGGACAAGGACGAGACCAGCAGCGACGGGCCAATGGTAAAGGAGCGAACGAGGAAGAAGGACAAAGACACCGGGCTGGACACGCGAGGGAGAAAGAAGAGGAGAGACACGCCCTGCTGCAGGTCGATAACGGAACCAACGCATCCTCTCGTGGCTCTCCGGTAGCTCTTCTTGCTCTCCCAACCACCTTCCCTCCACCGCTTCTTCCTTCCTCGCTACCCTCCCACCACTCTACCCGACTCACCCTCTTCGCTCTCTTGCCCCTCTGCCCTTTCTTTCGACCTTCTTCTTCTATCGCGCATAGTCACGTACCACACCCGCCATTCTATCCGTGCCGACTGAGCGGACTTTGCCGACCGTACATACCTACAAACTCCATCGCGAGCAAGGGTATATACCTTGCCGGACTCTTTCTCTCTGTCTATCTGTCTCTCTGTCTCTCTGTCTCTCGCATCTTCGCTCCGCTTAGCCACCGTCTTCTGCTTTTCCTTTTCCTTTTCCTTTTCCTACATCCTTCTTCCCTGGGCCGTCTCTCTGTTCGCCAACCTTCTTCGAGGATACGATGTACGGTGGATCGCATTATCACGCGCATCTAACCTCCGAGAAGGCTACGCCTGTCGGCGTAGCGTGCCAACCAAGCGAACGGAGTAGACCGTTTCCGAGCAAAGTGAGTCCGAATAGTATGTATATCTACCGATGCGTCTTCTTATACGTGTGGTTTGTATACGCGCGTGCATAGTATGCGCGGCCCTTTCACACTAATATGCGTCGTATAGAAACCGCTTCTTCACGCGTTACACACGCTCGTCCACAACCCCACATGTACGGGGCCATACGTTGCAACGTGTGCGAGCACACACGAGCTCGCAAGCGTATACATACGCACGACCCGTCGAAAGATACGTATCGTCGGATCGAACGACGGTAGCCGGGGAACCAGAGCAGGCAAGTTCCAACGCCTCTCCCTTCTTGTCGCCCATCCCCCCTTTTTTTGTCGCAACGTCAACTCAACGAGGCAAAAACAGCGAGGGGTACACCGAAGACGGTCGGGATTCTTGTTTTCGTCGGCCTCGAACGTTCGCTCCTCCGTTCCCGTCCTCTCGCTTCTGCTTTTCTGCTCTCACTCTCGCTCGTGCTCTTCTCGCCCGGCGGATTGCTCCGTTTACTGCACTTCCAGGACGACCGTAAGAAAAGCCCCCTAAGAAACGGAACGCCGAGTCCTTGCTCTTTGTCCGACCCATAATTCGATCGATCCCCCATGATTCAGTATTAGGAAAGGAACCTCCTCGTGCGAGCAACTATCTATCGGAACTGTTCTATCCGCGGCTACGATTTAATTGGCCTTATTCGATGAATGAGTGCCCGTTTGTAGGTAAGCGAATCACATTTATCACCATATCGTTGCGGATTCAATGCCACTGGGCGGTTCGGTTACCTTGGAATAATTATCCGCCGCTTCACGCTTTAGCGCACGATCTTCGACTCGGATTAGCGCACCAGGAGGTGCATCGGGTTGTTGCGTATGACATGTTCGATTTTAGAATGGAAATGTTTCAGAGGATTCCGAACGAGAAATACTATTAGAGTTTACAGGCGTATTGTAGGTCACTTTCAGCCGTAATGCCGTCCATTGAGAGTCTATTTTCAATTTTTATTTAGACGTTTTTCTTGTAGATAAATTTTATTTCAACGTCGATCAATGCGAATGAATTTTCTTTAAAAAAACAACGTACCGACGACAGCATTGTGCGAATGTTGGTCAAAATGTGGTGATTTTATATCACTTAACACTAACCGTACCACGACTTATCTGTAAATTATTGGAATTATAATGATGTGTGTGTTTTCGTTAGAAATTATTACATAAATTTATTTATTCGAGCGCATGTTATTATCGATATTGCGAGAATTCTAAATAAGGTCAGTCTTGTAATTTTTACAAAACAATGTATCAAATCAGTCACCTTTTCGTACTCGGAACGGTTAGCGTTAACCTAACACACCTTACAGCAACTTAACACTTTACCTACCGGAAGCCTATTAATAGGATTTTCAATAATTGTGAAGTACTAAAAGAAAACATACAAAATTTTATTTTACGTTACAATCTGAAATGAAACTATTGGATGACGTTATCGAGGGTGACTTGTTAGTTTACAATGACAAGTGATGTTGCTATTGACGGTTCCATTAAAAAGTGTTTAGTCGTGTACCGTATATTTTTCAAAATTATGCAATAATCACCGGTCGGTAATGTGTTAATGTGTCGCTTGCTAGGAAAGTTCCTAAAATGGTTTAGACAAAACTTAGATAAAATCAAAAGCATTAGGGCAGTCCTTGGAAAACGGATGTTTCTGACTACTGAAAAACTGTCGATGCGCGAGTCTAGTTAGATCCTTATTACGGTAAATGTGCCTCATTTCGGCTCCTACCCAGTAGTCAGGTTTTGAAAATGATGTTATACATTTAAATGAGCACAATTATGAGCTTATTCCTCGCTTCCAATGTGCAGCTTCATGTCCTGCTGTCATGTATATAAAATTTAAAAAAGAAATGGTACATTAATAACAACAACGCTTAAGATGGCTAATTGCTGAAACAATTGTTCTATTACGTACGCAATTTATATGCTTATTGCATTGAATTGAGCAATTTCGGAACGCTAGGTGAAATTATACTCGGACACCATAGTCCAATAGCTGATAAAACAAAAACCGAGAAGTTCTATGATATCAATTACTCTACCCATCGTTTCGCATTTCGCTGATCACGATCAAATTTGATACGCTCAATTTATCAGCACAAAAATGGATCTTTAAAACCGGATAAATATAATCTTGTCGCTCGAATACGAGTGACAAGTCATGACAACATATTAATACAAAATTAAATATTCAAAATAAAGGGAGATTGATTTCTGAGCTCTCGACATAATCCCTTTTCCACTTCATCTGCGTATCATATCGGGTTACAAGCTTTTCATATGCTCTGTATAAGTCTACTGTCGGAATAATTTATAAACGTTACGTCATCGTTGAGAGAACTACGTCTTCCGGGCTAAATCATACTCGTTTCGGAGACTCTCTCTGTAAACCACTTTAGAAAAATATCACAGATTTTGAATTCTTAGTTTGAATAGATCTTTGCCAGAAAAATTGACTTATTGCACTTTTAACTAAAAAAGTCGTCGATAACATATTAATGAATAGCATTTAATTACCTGTTATGGTGCTAGCTGCTGCCTTCGTTCACACCTCGTTCCAATTTAGTATACTTTTCGCTGATTTTGAATAAATTGCATGTTTTGTGGATCGTTTTACCAGTTTTTCACGACGAGAATACTCTTATTTTAAACTTATTTTCCTCTGCCTTGGCGTTTCATTTTCAAAGGAGCAATTTACAATATTAATTATTCATCTTCCCATTACACTTGAAACTAAAGTAGAAATTAAGTTGGAAATAGAAGTTAGAATAGAATTTAAGTAATATATGTATATACAGGGTGGGGCAGTAACTATTAGCACCTCAGATATCTTTGAAACTATAAGTTTCACAGAAATATTTGCTGAAACAAAATTGCACAGTAAGAAGGTGGCCATCCGGTGGCGATAGTAGTTTTTTTGCAGGTGGACGTACTTCGGACATTTGAAGGTCACCTCTATTTTTTTTAATGGATCGGTATGTTTTGGCTTCCGTATCACGATAGAGGATCTTAAAACGAGTTCAACGACCTATTACATAAGGTCATTCAAGGTCATAGAAAGTAAAGAAATGCGATAATACTTATGGTTTTGGTAGTAAATGAAACATGTTTATAGTAGGTGTTCGAAATGTTGACCATCACTGTCGATGCACTGTTGGATTCTTGTTACGATTGATTGACTTGCAAGTCTTACGGTGTCAGAACTTATTGACGCACAGGCTGCAATAATTCGCTGTTGCATATCGTAGGAGGTAGTTGGTACTTCTTTGTACACTTTCTCTTTCAGTGTTCCCCACAGAAAGAAATCTAGAGGTGTTAAGTCTGGTGAACGAGCTGGCCACGATATCGAACCGCCGCGTCCAATCCAACGATTTCGAAATTTTTCATCGAGTTCCCTTCGCGCAATCAATGAATAATGTGCAGGACATCCATCATGTTGGTACCACATGGTATGTCGTGTAAGTAAAGGTAACTCTTCTAGCAAAAGACCCAATGTATCCTTAATAAAATTAGCATAGATGTTGCCATTCAAATTTCCATTGATAAAATAAGGACCAATAATTTTATCACCTATGATACCACACCATACATTCACAGACCATTGTCTTTGATGTTCAACCTGTCGCAGCCAATGTGGATTTTCCGTTGCCCATAAATGCATGTTGTGTAAATTAACATTCCCGTGATTTGTGAATGTTGCTTCATCGGTAAATAAGACGGTATTAAGAACAGACTCATTGTTTTGAATCTGACGTATAGCCCATCGACAAAACGCAACGCGATTTCTTATCGCATTTCTTTACTTTCTATGACCTTGAATGACCTTATGTAATAGGTCGCTGAACTCGTTTTAAGATCCTCTATCGTGATACGGAAGCCAAAACATACCGATCCATTAAAAAAAATGGAGGTGACCTTCAAATGTCCGAAGTACGTCCACCTGTAAAAAAACTACTATCGCCACCGGATGGCCACCTTCTTACTGTGCAATTTTGTTTCAGCAAATATTTCTGTGAAACTTATAGTTTCAAAGATATCTGAGGTGCTAATAGTTACTGCCCCACCCTGTATAGTGTGTGATTTTAATTTTATTTTGTCTCTCATCTGTCCTCCATTTTTCCAACTTATAAAATATATATATATATATTTTGGTAACACAGTCTTTCGTCTAGATTGAAAAGTCAAGATTACCTTCAGACTGTTGGATCGTTTTATCGCTCGATAGTCGACATGTTAAGCACAATAGTACGTGTAACATAATATGTATAATGTTATAGCTATTGTATAACATACAACATTTCTCCCCAAAGGTTTCACGGGTATTAGCATTCACAAATTGTAAGTTGTCGAATGATGGAACAAGTTTTGTGTTCCTTTAGACTCGTAATCGAATTGAATATCTCGTTCGGATGAAAGAGGAACGTACACGTGAACAATAGGACACAATTCGAGCAATCGAACACGGTCCCCGTCGCGCGTCGCACCGGTTCTCGTCCAGCGAATTTGTAGGATTCTTCTCGGAGAATAAAGGAGTGAAAAGCAGCGACAGAGGGATTAGTTTCCGAAGTTTCGTTCGCAGAAATTTCGCGGAAATATATTGTATCTTGGATGTTACAATTTATTGTAGTAAATATTTTTGTTACGTAGACGCTTCTGTCTTTTCTTCTGGAAGAATCAGGATCGCAATGATCGTGGTTGTTCCCGCGCACAAAATGATAAAGCACCGCGTTAGATTATATTGCAACGAGCTCGCGTTCTTGTATACCCGTGCATAATTTTTAATTAATCCTTCTTTGTAATTAACGCCGAAGACGGGCATTACGGAACTAATAATGTTGATATTAACTATAGTATCGTGACCTGATTTACGACGCGAAATAATACACATCGGCGAGAGCGAATGTATCGAAGAATAGTGTGATACGTGCATTATCGTGTCAGTTGTCGCGATAACTGCATACGGTGCAACATAATATTTCGCCTGGGACTGAAAAAAAAAAAACCGCCCATTTTCCGAACGCGGTATGCAATAACGAGATTACAGTGAAGCTGTTCGACGTGCTATGAAAGTTCTATTACCGTGAATTGCGTTTCATGAAAAGGAACGTTTCGAATTTCAAAGAACGCGAGCATCTGTAAGCGTCTTCTTCAGAATTAAAAGCTGTTGTATAGCCCCGAGAGACTGCATCAAACATTTATATTTCTTCCATCGGAGTTCGTGTTTTCAGACAACTGAAAGTGAATTTCCGAAAGTATCATGACTGTTCTCCCCGGGCTTATCGTTCGCGTTTTACCGTAATTAAATCAACGATCTGCCCCGAATTCAGGACACGGCGGGCTATGTGCGACGCTACGTTCCTCCCCGCACACATACACACGTACGTACGCGCGCATGTGAAGTTACACGAACAGGCACGGGATCTATGTAAACGTTTGCATACACGGGCATGTAGAGGTATGCCAAGGATGCATCTTCCCCGATGGTCAAATGTATAAGTCAAGATTGCATGCGATGGAACAAATTTCGTAGCCGGGTTACCTCCAAAAAATTCGCCGGTTTTGCGGTGCGCCCGGAATACGTCAAATGTTTTAGCGGTACGTTTTATTCGCGGGACGTCGAGCGTGTGGGCATATTTTAAGAGCTACCAGCACGTTCGCCGTGTTTATACCCGGTACTTGGTTCGTTTAACGCTGGCGAATGTTCAATAATTGGTAGGAGAAAGAATTGTGTGTGCCTCTCGAATATTTTTTTTCTCTCCTCGTGAAGCCACACCGCCATCGATATAGGGTACGTATTTCTCCCAATTGAAAATGTTCGGTATCGTTATTGTTCGGTTGCGCGATCTGCGCGATTCGCTGAATTCGACACGAATTGCGGACGGTATGAATGGCGATGGTTTAGCCAGAAACAAAACAAAACACAATAACGATGAAGGACCGATTCTCGGATGATTTCCATCTCTGACTTTGGTCAAACTCTCCATTGACAATTAGCGGGAGAACTGATCGAAAATAAATTCGATTTTTTTCCCACATACAGTGAATGCGTACTCGTGGCAAAATAAAACGCCTGGCACCATGTATTGTGACCTATTCCATTCGTTTCTCGTCTCGTCATTTCCGGCGCCGCGTCGGCGCCGTTCCGAAACGATGAATTTGTTAACGGACACGGAATAGAAAAAGAGAGGGGTAACGGTGAGGAAGGGCGCGGTATATCGGTTGCTGAAAACGGGTGCAAAATAATTCTTTGGCCCCGGCACGAAGGATCGCATGGTCAGTATGTAATTACATGAAAAGCATTTCAAACGTAACACAGTTAATGCGATCAACTGAAATCGAAAAATAACGTTCCCTCCCTCGATCCGTTTATTTCCCGCTTACAATGAAGCGAGTAAACATGTCGGGACAGTGGGGCTAACAACTACTGGAGAGTTTCTCTACGGTCGCCGAGGCTCATGCAACAGATAATAGCGTTGCAAATAAATCTGAGGGAGTGAGCCGGTCGTTATTGTGTCCGATCTTTTCAGTTACGATTCTACGCGGATCACTGCACTCGAGTCCCCGCAACGAGTTCCTGAATGTATGGGTGGTCGATACACGGCGGCAGTTGGGTGGCTACCTGGACGCGACGTTTGCGGCCAGGTATCTACCCCATGGGTAGAAAGAAACGAGGGAAGGAAGGAAAAAAGTGGTCGTCGCTGCGTGGCAGTTGGTATCTGCTCGTGGCGTCGACCAGTCTACCCTAGCATTGTTGCGGCTTGTCATTGAGGGGGTGTGAGCAGAGGGACGTGAGAAGTCAAGGGGGGTGGGACGACCGGTGAACGAGGAAAGTAGGTAGGGTAGGTGGGCTAAGACTCTCTCGGCAAAGGTACCTCAAAAAGGTGGAGGAAGGCGGGAGAACGCGAGAAGGGAACTCGACGAAGTAAATATGCGACAAGTTAGCATCCGCATATAAATCTAGCGGCGCTCACGGTGACAGGTCACGCAGCGGAGCCTTCTAGTTTAGATCGGGGCTCCCGTTCCATTTACCCACCTCATTGAAGGCGTACGTACGCGCATGTTTTGCGCGGACGTGCACGTCCACGTCCACGTCCACGACCACGACCATGTCCACGTTCACGAAATCCCGGAGTTTTATGCAGTCCCGCGATCCCATCGGGATAATTGTGAAACGTCATGGGACAGAGTAGGCGGGTAGAAAGGGACCCGAGGGTGGAAGGTTAAGGCATGAGCTGGCAGTTCAAAGAGCAGCCGACTTTTTCTGTTCGGAAATCCTTTTGTATTCGTTTCCAAAGAAGCACGGCGACGGAAAAAGAGACACGGTCGCCCCGTAAATCTAACGTACAATTAAGAATTAAAGGAACTGTTACTCGGGCCGAAGTTGCACGGAGGGAACACTTGGGAAAGGGATGCCCAAATGTCAAGATAGGATCGCGTGCAGACATGTGGTATTCGCATTGTTGTTCTCCTCGTCCTTGTCGTTGTAGTTGTCGTAGCGTGTAACAGCAGGAAAATAGAAAAGGAGAGGAAGAAAAGGGGGAAAGAGTGCAACGACAGCGACAGTGACGACGGTGGTGGCAGTTTTCGCGAAATTACTGGGTTCAGCGGCGTACGTTTAACGGGTGCCAGTATAGGATAAAGGGTGAGGGATCGCGGTGCGGTGCGGTGCGGTGTTGGTTGATAGGGAACGAAGCGAGGGGGTAGGTAACCGAGTTGTATGTATGCGCCGGTAGAAAGCACAGGTAACGGCGCAGGTGGCGCGACGGGGCGAGTCGCGCTAACTTCTCTCTGCAAACATGGCAGTCGTCACGCAAGTCACAAAACCCGCCAACGATATCGCGGCTTTCGAACTCGCCAACAAATACTAGGAAAACGAGTATTTGAAAGCCATTACACGCAATGGCCAACGGACTATCGTTCGTTGCTGGCCGTTAGACTTCGCAAAGGAAAAGAGGATCTAATACATTTCTAACGCGTCGGTTACACATATCCTGTTCTATATGCAACCTCGGTTGCAGATATGTTAAAGTTTTTGCCGGGATTCGACGACGTTGACCGATCGTAAAAGCGATTTCACTGGCACGGCACACAGAGAACGGCCGACAAAAAAGATTGGAACCAGATCTTGAGGCCTGGCAGTGCAGCGATACCGAGCAGAGGCGTAGGCCGTGGTTGAACGTGCCGTAAAATTGATTCCATCATCGATCCTAAGAGAAACACACAAAACCGGCAAATTACTGCTATTTCGTTATCGTTCGTTATCGTTGTCTTTGAATAGGATATAGGATATAGGAAAAATATAGGAAAGATATAGGAAGGGTAGGTATGCGAGTATGGAAATTATTCTGCGCACTGGATGCAGGCCAATGTCCTGCTGGTTGCGCCATTGGGATCGAGCGATCTTCAAGGCCGTCAATTGCTCAGCTTTAGTCCTCAATGGTGTTTCGCAAGAACGACCCATATAACGAACTTGACGCGACGCGTGGCGCCCACCCTCCTTTGATCTCCGGTGAAAGGTGCTCTCGCGAATCTCGAGGACGCTCGACCGTTTTATCGTGAGTTCCCTTTCTCCTGAATTGCGTCGTGCAGTGAGAGCAAACCTCGTGGAATCGACCCGCCTTGTCTTGCTATGCCATGCCATGCCATGCCTTGCCTTGCCTTGCCTTACCTTCCCGCTCTTACCACGATACGGAACGGAACGGAACGGAAATTGGTGCGACCGTGTGATACCGCAAAGATCGGCGGTGAGCGCTCGTAGACTCGATCCCTGCCAGCAGCGCTAGATCCGATCACGTGGCCGGGTAAGTATGGTGTAAGTAATTACAGTCGTACTTACATTGCGCGGGAACCGAGAAAACTGGTTTCTGAACGGACTGCCCACTCGAAGGCTCGATCGCAGGCAGGCGTACCGCGGAAATCATATTTTACGAAATATCTGTGTGATAGTTGGATTTGAACGACACCTGGTCGCTTAGCGGGAAAAAGAGTATAGACTCGGAGATTTTCATCGGCACTTACGGCAACTATGCGTTTCGAAACTTTACGAGAAAACTTTTCCGGCTCGTTTTATTGCCTACACTGGTACCACGCGAAATAAAAGTCCACATTAGTTGGATGCGGATGTTGCGTACTTCTTTTTCCTATTATCGTCCTATAAACGTCGTGTTTAAACTTTCAAGAACAGAAACTTCTCCGCGCGGTTGGTATCGAACGGAAGTAATTTCTTGTATGAACGCACAACCAATCCAATGCAATCCTCGGCGATCCTCCTTTGCTCGCGTTCGCCGACAGCCAGACCCGACGATTTTCACCTGTTTGTCCGTTGAAAGAAACAGATTTTCCAAATAGAAACATTGGTCTCTGGTGGTACGTGCAGGCTGCGGTAGTGGTGTAGGCCCATTAATAATGTAAGTGTGCAGATGGTGTGCAGTGAGTGCGCGGTGGCGCTGACTAGGATCAATGTTCCGTTCGCAATCTATATAGTATATAGTACAGTATATGTAACGATAACCGGCTATATGAGAAACAACACCGTTACACAGGTTATTTCCACAGAATGTATTCGCAAATATTCCGATCAAACGTGGGGTAGAATAGATACTCGAAAACAAACAGAAGCGAGGTGCACTCGGATTGCGTATTCTTGAAATCCTTGGAACTGTAACTGTTAGAAACATAGGTGGCAGTTGATACAGTAGAAAATACAATGAAATCGATTTTTTCTATTTCGATAGAATGCGTGCAAACGCAGCGATCGTAGGTGAAAAAGTTACGAAATATAAAAGTTTAAATGAAGCGTGTGTCGGTGCAAATTATACGAACAGAGCGTGTCACGAAAAGGAACATCTAGAATGATAATAATACACTGAAATGCAAGAATTTAGAACAATCATCTGGCAACGGAAATATTAACGGTGAAGGATATTTAAGGTGAGCGTATTCTATGCGTTTGACAATTGAACAGCATAGCGGATGAATATGTTGAGCGAGATTTTTGAATAATGAATATTTTAAGGAAAACGAACAAAAAAGAGCAAGTCCTAATAATTTTAAAGCTGATTAAAAATTATCATCCATTAAGCTGTTCAATTGTAATGTAATTTTTGAGCGGATCGGGTCAGGGTGATTAATCAGATATGCGATTCGCAGGTGTATAATAATAACGTATTTTATAAATTTATTCACATGATTTAAATAAATCAAGTATACAGTTAAGTTTACGGCGCATGCGCTAAATGCGTGTCTGTGTTCACGGTGTGTCGCGAGCGCATGCAATTTTTCGCTTCTCACTCTTAATTATCATTTTTCGTCTCATTTATTCTTACGCGATGCATAATTATCTTACACGAGGCGACGTCTGAGATATACATATTTACATATCGTACAACATTTGATTGGACATATAAAATTACAAAAAGGTCACTCTACCTAGTCAAGAATCGAAAATTGAAGCTAAAACTTTCTACGCGGTGGAACTGTTTACGTCCGATCGACGTATATCGTTCGTTCGTATTATAGATATGTACAATGTACATACGTACACATACGCTGACGCGCGTATACAGCTTGCGGCCCTATTTACATATTGCGCATTTTTTGTCGTTTCTTTTTTTTATAATAAATATGTACACGCGTGGAAATAAATCGCCATTTTAGACGATTACCCGGCGATTCCGCGCAAAGGAGACGGCTTGTTTATACTTTATTGCACAGTGAAAAGTCGTCAAGCGAAGTGGAAGAGGGAATAGAAGAGTCCCAGTCGGACTAGGTTCTCGCGAGACGCCATTCAGAAATTCACATAGTACAGTTTTGCGCGCGCGCAATCTGTTCCTGAAGAGAGAGAGAGAGAGAGAGAGAGAGAGAGAGAGAGAGAGAGAGAGAGAGAGAGAGAGAGAGAGAGAGAGAGAGAGAGAGGGAGAGAAAGAGAGCGTGAGAAGGGAGTAGGAGAGGGAGAGAGACGGAGGTTGAGGATCTGATATCTAGCAAAGAAGGATGAAAGACAACAAAAGAGAGGGAAAGGGTGGAGGATATAGAGCGAACGCAAGGGAGAAAAGGAAATGGTACAAGTGGAAAAGTGGACAATCACGCTTTTACCGATGAAACAAAGCAACAGCGAGCATACTCCACCGGTAGAAAAAGAATCGTCGCAAGCAAATATTTCCAAAGTAGTTATCGGTGCTCGACTAATCGTATGTATGTATGTATGTACCATCGTGTGATTACTACCCCGTTCCAACGAGGGAAGGCCGTAACAAAGCGAAAGCTCGATAATCTTCATAAGTGCCAACACGAAATCTCGTTTATCCCGTAACCTCCGATACTCGATACACGAATCGTAATCGAAAATATATCTTTCATTTATCAACTATCCAAGGTTATCGCGTTGATCACGGGCAGAAAAAGAAAACTTGGAAATATCTGTCGCTGCGAGAGTATACGCCAAACCTTCCCCTTTGCGGTGCGGGCACAAAAAGCGGGAAAAGCTTTTTCCATCAGAGAAAATGTATCACAAGCAGAAGACAATTCACGCGGAGCTAGACGAGATAGGCCTGGCCGGAAGATGGTGGCGGCGGTGGAGGTGGTGGTTGTTGCTGTCTCCAGGCAGTTCTCTCCAGCGTCGAATAATCCGAGTCGATGGACGAGTATATGTGTTCGGACAGCGGTCTCCTGTGATCCTCGCTGCTGCCGCTGCTCACCGTCGTGTTCGTGGCGATGAGATTGCTACCTGGTACAGTAACCGCATCTCGGTAGGCGTGATTGACGGTCAGCCTAGGCTGCGGCGATGAAGGTGGCGGTTGCTGTTGCGGCATGGAAACCGTGCCGCAGGAATAGGCAGGCGGCGCATGCTGCAACATTAATGCGGTTGTTGGGGACGAGTCTTTGAAGAAAGTCCTTTGTCTCTCTTGCGCTCGCAGCGTCGACATGGTCGTCTTCTCGCTGCCGACACCGTCCAACGTGTACGTATTGATGTTACGTTTATAAACGAGCGGCGAGGATTTGTTCTCCATGGATATGTCCCCCATATTTGCTAGTGGTATCGCGTATCTTAGACGCTCCCAGAACCTCTTCTCACCCCACGTAAGTATCGCTGCTGCTGTACGGAGGTACGGCCGCAGCTCGGGATCGCGTTCCACTTCCGGACACGCATGACCAGCCTGTACAACGATCAACTGAGTGGTCCGACCGCGGAGCGCTTCGTGAAGCGCCGCTCGGAATTCGAACCGTGACCACTCGGTTTGTAAGAAATTACGGGTTAGGACGATCAGTACTCTTCGAGACGCATCGACCGCTTCGAGGACGACCGGTGCCGGGGTGGAAGTACGGAGTACACAGGGCAAATCGCGATGATGCAGACACAATCTTAGACCAGCGGTGCCGTGCTCGAGTTCCACGGCCAACGAATGAAGTACGAAATCTTCGTCGTTCGGACTATAACAAACGTAACAATCGTACTGACGTTCCCTGTCGCCGTCGCAGCAAGCAGTCATCGGCGCAGCTGACGGCATCGTCGCCGTCCCCGTCGATTTTCCGGGTTTCGCGCGCAAGAATCGTAATCCGTACTTCGAGTAAGCCCAAGCACCAACCGGCTCGCGGAATATAAACGCAAGAACTATGATTACTAATAGAACCAATACCGCCGACAGAGTGGCGGCGACGAGAGGCAAATAATCGGATACCATGATGCTCTCGATCACGCCACCCTGAGAAAAGTAATCGGAACAGACTGTTTCGTTGACATTCAATCGACGCCTGTAAGCTGGTCTCGCGTCGCCGCCGTAATAGCACCAAACGTCGCTCGCATCGACAACCTTATGAGCATTGTCCGAAACCCAAGACGATAACTCCTGCAGAAATTTACACCGACAAGACCATGGATTACCGCCTAGAGACAGCTCGACCAGCCGCGCGTTCAGAGTAACCTGCCAAACCGGGAATGTTACCAATCGGTTACCACTCAGTCTCAATATCTCTAGGGAGCGCAACGGCAAGAACGTTAGGTTACCGATATACCCTATCAGGTTATTCTGTAGATACAATTCGCGCAGATGTGAAAGACGCTCGAACTCGAAACCCTTTAACTCGCGTATTCCATTGTCCTCTAGATGAAGAATCTGCAGATTGTTTAAACCGTTGAACGTACGGTTCTGTATCGACTCGATGCCGCTAGCGTTCACGTAAAGCACGCGCATATTTTTGCGTCCGATAAACACATGATTTTGCAACTCGCGTAACACGTTACCGTCCAAATATACCTCGGTCGCGTCCATCGGTATTCGCCGGGGTATTTCTTTGACTCCGAGGCCGGAACAATCCACAGCGTTCGTATTCCAAGTGCGGTCGTTGTAACACTTACAGCCAGCCGGGCAGGTCATCTCGCAGTCGCACGCGTCGAAATCACAGCAATGACAGAGGGCGAAACAATGGGCCTCGTAACGGCAGAGGAATTGTTCGGATCGAGCCGTGGAGGCGGGCACGATGGCGACGCCACGTGGACCGGAAGTGCGGCACATCACATTGTCGAGATCCATGATGCGCGGATATTCTCGTGTCGACGTTTGATTGTTGATCGCCGGCAGCCAGTCCATTGAGCAGTTGCAGTTGAACGGGTTGCCGCCGATGTAGAACTCTGGCAGCGGTCGATCCTCCGGGACTTTAGTCAGAAGCAGCGATGTCAATTCCATTGTCTCGATCATGTTCGCGTACATGTCGACTCTGGTTAGGTTTACCTTGTCCGCGAAGGTATTGGGTCGAACGACGCTAATATAATTATTATTTATAAAGAGCAATTCGACGCTATCGGGCACGGACAACGGAGACAACTCCGTGATTCGATTATGACTGGAGTCCAAGGTTTTCACTTTCGAATCGCGAATCTCGTAGTAGTTTCCCAGGGTCTCGATAAAGTTCCCATGTATATCCAACCATTTCAGGTTGCCCGGTATGAACGCGTAGTCGAACCATTCGATATGATTCTCGGAAAGATTTAGCAACAGCAGGCTGGTGATGCTGGTAAACACACCGTTGATATCCGACAGAAAGTTCCCGTCCAATCGTATCGCCTCGAGCCGTACATTCCTATCGAACGCGAGTCTTTCAACGTGCTGCACTTTATTCCTGGCGAGATTCAAGATCTGAAGGTTCGGAAGGTCCCAGAGCATCCCGCGCGACAGATTGCCGATGTCGTTGCCGATCAACCTCAGCCCGGTTAGCTGATGAAGATTACGGAACGAGCCATTGTGAAAATCGCTGATCCGGTTCTCGCCGAGGTCGAGGGTTTTCAAGAAAGCGAGGTCGCGTAGCGCGTCTGGTACAGCCGTAAGCTCGTTACCGCTCAGATCCAGCTCCTTCAAATCGGAACAGTTGCGAAACGCGAGCGGGTCGATGCTCGCTATAGAATTGCCGGACAACGCCAGGCGGTTCAGAACGAACAGGCCGTTGAAAAGTCGTTCTCCCACGGTGTGAAGCTTGTTGTCGGACAGCTCGAGGGTGTGCAAGTTGTAGAGGGGGGAAAACGCGTTGCTCTCGATTCGATCTATGGAATTGTTTCGTAGATCGAGTATCTGCAGGAAGAAAAGATCTTTGAACATACGAGCGTCGATGTGCGTCAATAAATTGTAAGACAAGTCGAGAACGATCAGACGGATCAGCCCGAGAAACGTAGTTTCGTCGACTTGATCGCTGCCCAGCCGATTGCCGGCCAGTTCCAGGACCAGCAGCTGCTCGAGCCGAGTGAATATACCCTTCGGCAGGTCGCGGAGGCCGTTGTACGCCAGGTGTATCTCTCGAAGGTCTCTCGTGCTGGCGAACAGCCCTTCGGGCAAAGAGTCCAGGGAATTATAACTCGCGTTGAAAGTACGGAGCACGGTCAGTCCAGTGAGCGCGTCACTGGCAATTTCTACGATCGCGTTCCGCTGCAGGTGCAGCTCTTGTAGCTGGCGCAGACCAACCAGCGGACTGTTCTCGGGCAACTGCGTGATTTCGTTTCGGGACAGATCCAGAACCCGTACATCTGCCCGGCAGGGCTCGGTACTTTCGTTGGCCGGCAGGTCCTGGCGATTTAGCCCGATGTCATTCAAGTCGCGCAGACGATTGCCGCTAAGGTTCAGCGTTTGAAGATTATCCAGACCGCAGAAAAGATTCGCTGGAAGAATTTGCAGATTGCTCTCGACGATCTCTAAGGTATGAAGCTCCCTTAGACCGAGAAACGAGTCGGGCGCGAACTCGAGAACGCGGCCAGCACCCCAAACGGAATTGAACGTTTGCATGGTCAATCTTTTCAGTTCGAGAAGCGGTTGGAAAGCACCATCGGGTACGCGCAATACTTTGCAGCCGTCCACGTGCAGATCGTGCAAACTGGTCAATCGTTGCCAGCTTTGCGCGTTAAAGTTGCTCTCCAAATGATGGACGTCACTGCAACGTATTCGCAACTTGAGAGCACCGTCAAGAGACGGTACGAGGCTCGTGATCGCGGCAGGATCCAATACTAGGAGGGTGCAGTCCGCGGAACGGGTATCGTTTCCACCCTCGGACAACCACTTGCAAGAGGCTCCGGCTGATTCCGAGAGTATGGTCGATGCGAGGCAGAGGAAAGCCGCGTTTATCAGCGTCAGAAAAATATAGTTGGCTGTCATCTTGGGATCGTCGCGGGGGATAGTTGCCACGGCAGCTCTCACCCTTCCTTGGCTTACTCGGTTAGGCTCGCCGATTTTCTATCACTTTCGGAATACAGGGATACTATTTCGCACCCTTGCTCACCCCTTCCTCACGGACACACTCGCACAGCGACGACACACGCACGCACATACACACGCGGAAACGAGTGCGAGCGCGCGCGCGCTCATGCACCTCCTATCACGTAAGTACGGACCGGCCCATTTTTCTTGCCCTTTATTCGTAGTTGGCTGGTGGCGAGCCACCCTGCCCTACGTGTTCCTCCACTGTATCTCACTCGCGATCTTTCCGATTGACTTGACTCGACGTCGTCGTCGTCGTCGTCGTCGTCGTCGTCGTCGTCGTCGTCTCTGCCGTTCGCGGTTTCGATACCCCTCGTCGTCGCTGCTGCGTGCGTGCGGTTCTACATACGCCCTCGTTGCTTGCACTACTCTTTAGATACGTTCTACGTGGTCACACCGCACCGTCGCGTCGCGTCGCGTCGCGTCGCGGCAAGTAGTACGAACACGCTTTAGCGAAGCGACAGAACGAAAACAGTCTGTGCGAACCCGTATCGGCGAAGCGACCGTGCACCACCGTACACACTCGCCTCGCATCAAGCACTAGCACTGATCCAGCAGACCGCTGCCGCTGAGCGCGCATCATCGGCATTCCCGACCGTTCCTTTTCGATTTCTCTTTCCGTCGGCAGAGGCCGCCACTTTATTAGAATACCCCGCAGAAACCCGGCACGAACAACATCAGAACGCGAACCGTAACGTTAACTCCATATGCTTGTTGGTATGTGCACCGGTTTTCCCGTGCTCTTTGCCGATTGGTGCACTTTTTCCCTACTTCACCGCAACCGTGCCACAACAATATGCATATGTACATACTTACCAGGCGGTTACAGAGTATAGCATTCTGATCGATACATAAATTTTAAATGCGAAACGGTGCAGGGGTTGTTTGACGGGAAGTGGCTTGCGCGCACATAATTTACCTTGATTTTTATGAATCATTCTGCATTGTATGATTTCAATGATACGGTTTGCTAAATCTCGCCTGAACCGGTTTCTATCAATTTCTTTTGAAATAGCCACACGTATAGAAACATTGGCGTACTCTAATATTTCAAGCATGCATATATTTATAGAAATCTTGAAAACAATTTCCTTCAAAACTATCGTTACGTTCTCCGTCGCGCTCTATCGCAATGTTTTAAATTGTTACACATATTGGATGAATTATACGTATCAGAGAGTATCTCTGTACTTACGTATCTTATTACGCTGGGCAATTTCGCTGCCCATGAACGTTTACATATTTTCATGTAACGAAATACATTATTTTTGAAAATATATATTCAACGTTATACTGAACTTATCGTTTCCAACCTGAATGTTTCAATGAAACAGATATTGCAAAGAATACAACATTTTTCTAATAATATCCACACGCCTGTGTACCAAGCATGCCATCTGGGGAGAGTGTTCAAAATGTGAAGTTACGTAGCGTCGCTACTGTCCTTATAGAGTTGCAATTGGTGGAAGCCGAGGCTAGCGACCAGTTCAATTTCAGCAGAAGCTTACGTTGGACGCGTTTGTGACTGTGACGTGTCGTGGCGAGAGTTCTGTTTTAATACCTGATTCTTCTGGAAGACATACGTAAATAGTTGTCGAAACTGTTTGCATTCGCTTGGCAAAATGAGATTGGTGTATCTGTCCTCTATTCTCTTGACTATAACAGTCTGCGGCATTGCGAGTAACAATGGTAAGTGTAAACGTTTCGTACCGTATTGCTTTCCACGAGTCCTTTAACGTTTCGTGTCAAAGAATGTCTAACGCGTATGAGAAACATTTTCCTGTTAAACCTTTCTCCATAGTTCGTGAGACGGTTCACACCTGTGAAATGTAACGGTACACCTTGCACGATCAGACGAGGGATACGGGAGAATGATATTCTGCGAATTTTTTCGTTTCACGGAGTGGCCACGACCGTTTGTTTTGCACTACCCCGAAGCAACCCTTCGCTATATCGTTCGAATCGTCTAGAAACACAGATATATTTCATTTAATCTTGTATTTTCATGATTTCTCGTATCTCTTTTCTCGGGACTTTTCCGTGAATTCTGAAGACGTTCGACGCTTTTGTACAGTTTTAGTGCTATTATTGATTTTATGTAACTTTCATGTTCTACGGTCACGTACGACGTACACATTATGATATCTTATAGTGCGGTCAGTACATAAGAGTGGCGTTGGTCTGTTGGAATATTTTATAGCATTCCAACGCTTTTAAGAAACGATGTTGCAAGACTTCCTTATTAAATATTACAAAATTTTCATTTTTGTGACATTGTTGTTACATATCGAAGCATAAACTTTTTTACTTTTTCGTAAGTAATACTTAATTTTTTCTTGTGTTCTACCATTGCCGAGGAACACACATTTCGCAAGTTTATTAGTTATAAATAAAATGAAGCGTTAAATTTTATTTTTACGAAATCTAAAGTTAATTAATAGCGTGTACCGTTTTAATGTCTAGTAAAAATATGAATACTATAGATAAAGATATGTTAATTCTTTACACAGCTGCGCCAACAACTGATGATAAGCCTGCCATTGTTCCGGCAGCAACTACCTCAGTTCCTCCAAAACCTGCAAATGCAGCAAATCCTGTTGCAGATTCTCTTGCTTCTGTAGTTACAAGTAGTATAAGTAGTGTTACACCAGTCGCTACTAATGTTACTAAAGTTACCGATACTACTAAAAACGATACCAACATGACAACAACTCCTTTCGCCGCAAATGTAACAAGCAAACCAACTACGGTTCTACCGACAACAAAAGAGACACCAACTACGACTGTTAAACCTACCGAAAAACCTAAAACTACCAGTGTCGAACCACCTATTACTACTACCAGCAGTCAGACTACAGTTTCTCCACCTGTTACAACAGCGATTCCAATATCAACAAAGGTGGCTCCACCTCATAAGGAACGGCAGTTTGATGGTCTCAGTTTCGTAGGTAGGCATATCCTATAGATTCTTACATCTACTTACCATTTTTTAAATTAACTTGCATTTATTAGGTCGACTCATAAATAACTTTGGATACGAACAGTAGATTCTACGATTCGACCTAATAATTCGCTCGAAAGGTTAATCTCATTCGAACCATTGTTCGAGAAAAAACATAATACCATATTGCACAGTTACATAATAAAATTTCAATTTTTGTAGGTGGCATCATTCTTACCATATCTTTGATGGCAATTGCTACATTCTCCTACAAATTCTACAGAACAATGAACGAAAGAAACTACCGCATACTATGATGTTGAGGCAGTCATCATCACAAAAAGTACCATTTTTTGACAACTTAAATGCAGTTATTTGAACTGAAAACTATAAATTTTATTATTCTATAACAATATTGCGTATTTTTATAACGCACTTAAGTGTTGCGTGGTTTAAGTGCTCTTAGTAATGTGATGTGCAAAAAAGCGAGTTCCGTTTCTTTGTACCAATTACAAAGACAAATTACATGTATTACAGTATTCTCAGTCTCTCAACAGATTCGCACGCGTATTGTGAGTGCGAATGCGATTGCGGAAACCAAAAGCTAATAAATGTGAAAGGCTGAAACAGAAGGAGAAAGAAAGAAAGAAAGAGAGAGTGAAAGAGAGAGAGAGAGAAAGAGAGAATCTGAACGATACCATGCGTACGCGCAGTTCGCGCATGAATGTTGACGACCAATCAAACATACATTCCATTAAGAAGATTAATTTGACGAAATAACCATCTACATATTATTTTCCATTAGATTTCGTGAAATTTTATTTTTGATTTTCACCTTTTTTATTTTGTTTACGAATATGTACATCGTATTTAAAAAAAAAAAGAATATAACGGTTATATTAGCATAAGAACATCAAAATGTACACGGACATGAAGGTTCCTATGTGTATATTTATAGAGAAAGAAAACGAAACAAAAATAGAGAATTAATCGATTAAGAAAGAGTCCTTGTTGAGGACGACACAGGACGTTGATTTCACGGGTTCAAAGTACCTATTATCTGTTGGCATATAGTCGCCGTCGCGAAGATAATATTTAGCTCTTAATGTCTGGCGATATCGACGACGGAGTTCCGCGTCGTTCGGAGCAACACGACGTTCGTGTGTATAAAGTATAGTCGCTCCCATGCACGACTTTATCTTGTAATAACGTTGACGCGGAATTTCCATGGAATTCATCAGTGAGATGAAGCTTCGGAATCTCGATCTTTGTACCTGTTGAAACACGTAGATGTATAACAATTAACGAAAAATTGAAACGGTGTTTCAGCATGTTACGAACCGAACACACAGATCAACATTTTATTGTAAAGGATAATCAAATAACGTTACTTATGGTTTAATTTATGCTGTTCTTTTTTTGTAAATCATAAGTTGAGAAGTAATAAAACATTATTATGAATAGTTTGTTCTCGATAGTACATATTTTGTGTTGCTGAAGCGAAGGAGGAAACGTTACCAACACGAGTACTGATGCGCCGCTACCATGGGTAGTAAAATTTGCTCCCAAAACGTACTCCGCAGATTGCAGCGCGGTCATGACACGTTCCATATCGTCTGGTAAAACGTCCAAGGATTTACGTGTGTGTCGATAACTTTTCCACAAAAGTTTTCCTGTAATATTCATTGAAACAGTTCACTGGAAAATTCATTTCTTCATTGGAGAATCTTTTGGAATGAAATGCGTGGTACCTAAACAAAAAACTTTGGAAACATATTTAAAGTGAGAGACACAATTTACTATTATAAAGAAAAGTATATATATATATATATAAATATAAAAGCCTAAATAGTATATCGTATATTGGATGTAATATTTTAACAAGCTATGTAAAATATTTGCTTATATGGATTATACAATATTAAAACTATGCAATGGAAAAAAATATGACAAAACAAGCTGTATAACACTTGCAATTGTTAACATCCTACCCAGCTTCTTCCATCGTTTCATTTGTATGGCTTGTATCATTTGTGATATCCTCTTATCTTCATTGAGTATATTCTCGGTCAAGGTCACAGTTTCTTCAGAAAAGAGGTGTTCCATCATCGAAGCGCCTTCCGGATTTGTACGCCATCGAGACTTAGTGTTCTTGATAACTAAGATTTCTTTCTGACGCGCCGCGTCTATTCGATACTTGCATGATTTCTCGAGATCGAAGTCAGGAAATTCGATAAGAACCATTACCGCGCCAACCGTCACTGGGAAGTCATAGTTCTTGATGGTCAGGGATCGCGAACTGAAGCCGATTATCTTATCTTCGTTTCCGATAATGGATACCAAGGAATCGGCAATATGGTGGTGTTGAGATCCCGAGGCCAGTCTCTGCGCCAAATAGCATATCAGCGTTTTTTCGAGCACGTTCGTTGTTTGCGTATTTGTAATTGCCTCGAGAAACGTGTACATTGCAACGACCATGGCGGAACGGCTTCCGAGACCGCAATTTATCGGCACCGAGGAAGTAATCACGATTTCAAACCCCGGAACAGTCACTGTTATAATTCACTTTATTTAATTACTTCGCATAGATTTCAGGGATTAGTAATTAATAGACTGCGGATTTTTACGCAAAATAAAAATTGTCTGTATTAATTGGAAGATGTAGGAGCTATACATAGACACCTATCTCGTAATGACTTTATAGAGTTATACAAACAATACAAAAATCCGTAGTCGACTTATAACTAATATATAATTGATGATGTTCAAGACCATTCGCTGCTTTATTTAACAATTTTTTAAAACATTTTTTAAGATACTTCTTGTAGATGCGCTAATCTTCTATTGTTACTAACAAAGATGATGTTCATTTAATTAATTAAGGATTTTGATAATCTGGCTCGATTTCAAGCTACAGAACCTACATAGACATTTATTTCTTTTCTCAGTAATTTTACTATAAATGGTATATAATCCGCAGTAATGTAAAAGATCAATATGGAGGGTTCTTATATAACGATTGAAAGTTTTATCTCTTTGTTCACATTACTTAGTAGTATTCGCATTATGTACACAGCTCATTTAAATATTACTCATACATTAAATTTTATCCTTTGTCATTATGTCAACTTCTATTTGAAACAGAGATTTCTGTAATAATTTGTTTAGTGATTATATCTCAAAAGCACTTTGAAATGTTTCTTTTGAAAGGATCTCGGAGTGTTTGACTCTAATTTTTAAGAAATGAAACTACAAAAAAGATGTGTCAGTTCTTCAAAAGAATGGCTTCTTCGCATCTATATCATATATTATGTTGGCTTGCATATCTTTCGCAAGTTGACACGCGACAAGTGAAAAGCGAGTGTCATGAAAAATGCAATAAAAATCCAGTTACACGCTTAAAAAAAAACATTACGAGTTACGTAAGAAGCAAAAATTGGATATAGTGACAAGAAGCTGTCGAACGTATACGTAAATATTATTTGTTCGTCAACAATTGTTGTCCACCGTTTTTAAAAATATTGTCTACTTATAAAGAGTCGTGTTAACTACTGTCTTATCAGTGTTTCGTATTCTGGTCACCCTATTTCGCTGACTTTCAGAAAGTCTGGATAAAACACTTCCCGAATGAATGCCTCACGGGAATTTCATTGCACTAATCCGGTCCGTACTATACATATGTCGTAAAAAATCCATAATGGCGATTGGATGGATACCTCTTTTGGCCTTGAAGCATTGTATCGTTCCTTTCAAGTATTGAATACACTCCGGTTCTTCCAAGCGTATTTGGAGATTTTCATCATTCAAATAAAACTTGTAAATAGTCTCATTGGTGAGTTCGTCCAAGAGCGTTTTCACGTGACACCATTTGTTGTCGCGACTCCGCTTACCAACTATCAACGTGACAAGTTGAACGGCCTGTTTTATTTCAAGACAAGATAATCGAAGACATACAGGGTGTCCCATTCGATGCTTTGCACGCGTTTATTTCCTAAACTGTAGCACGTTTCAAAAAACGTTTCAAGTCGAACCTACCGTTATTGGGACGGTTAGGTGGTCACAAATCTCTCTCTTTTACATGGGATTTCATATTTTTATCCAGATAGGTGTGTAGCCAGTTTCACGATAAATTGACTTGTAACATGTTAGTCTTCGAAAGTCGTTCAAGATCGCCGTTTGAAACTTACCTTTGTTTAAGGTTTTTGATGTTGTTCAACATCTCCTATATTTAAGAGGACGACCCTGGATATCAATATCAGTGACTCTTATTAGGGATTTTTTTTTTTCGAGTTAGAATTACAGAGAAAATACTAAAAGTTGGTTTTACAACTGTTTATATGGGCCTGTATTGAAAATTTACTAAATACGTTTTGTAGATCTGTATCAATTATACATTTTCTGAAATTTTCGTCAACATCGGTCAACGTTGCAATGAGATACAAACGTTTTAAAGATCGTCAAAATTGCGGTTTTTCATGATTTTCAACTGATACTTGTAACAAATATAAGGATTCTTGCATATTTTTATGCCTGCAATTTTGTTCACATCAACCGATTTTGATGAAAATGTAAGAATTTATATATAATTAATACAGATCTACAAACTCTGTATTTTTTAAATTTTCAGTATGAGCCTATACATAAAAAGTTGTAAACAACAACATTTTGTATTTTCTCTGTAATTCCAAGCAGTTGTAATTTTTTAAAAGATTTCATTTTCACGACATGTAGTAAACTAATTGTTCTAGCTCCTCAACAAAATCCCAGTTGTATGGTCCAATATTAAAAAAGTTATCGTCTTTTTACGAGTGTCCAAATATCGATAAAAGTGACTGTACTTTTGAACGAAGCATCTTTAATATGAGTTTTAATGTTATCTATAAGGCAAGCGTCAAACGGCAGTGTAAATCACGAATCACCTTCGAAAACCGACTGTATTAGCTCAATGATTCGTCTTAGAATAGTCTGTACACCCATTCGGATGAAAATATAAACTTCTATCCAAAAAAGCAGCGGTTGCTTTGGAATTTTGGAAGGGCATTCATCTCGGGAAGATTTGCGACCACCGTGAGACGTCCATTCCGAAACAGGGTAGGTTTTATTCAATGAGTTTTTCGAAATGAGCTGCAGTTTGAGAAAAAGCGTGTAAAACTTCAAATGGGACACCCTGTATATGTGCGTTGCTGCACGTTTCTGTTACGTATTTGTGTATTATACGATTGGAGGGAGTGCGTATTCCGTTATCATAGAAGCAAGAGGTGGATTTACGATAAACACCGTGCTCCAATGACGTTCACTGTTTAGTTCGTCCGTTGACAAGGTATCGCTGGCAAAAATCATTGGAGCACCGTTACCAGTGTTGGCAAACACTTCGAGACAACTGTACATTAAGAATACATTAAGAAAGTCAAAGTATACAATGAAAGATAAACACAGGCTGTATGAAATTTCATCAGCCAAACAGCGAGTGCTCAATCCAAACCTAAGAAGAAAAATACGTTATGCAAAGTTTGTCAGGGAACGCTTTGTTACAAAGTTGTGAACAAATCGTTCATTCATAAAAAAAGTGACAAAATATAATTCTAAAAAAAGTATAATAATAAATATATAAATTGTAGTGTACTTTATAACTAATGTACGTGACAATGAATCCAGTACTTAAATAACAACAAATTATTTTACATTTCTAAGTTCGTGATACACAATTAAAAGGAATTGGCAATTTTAGGTAATTTTCAAATGGCTCTCCTGTAAAATTTCCATTGTTTTTTTAATAACCTCACTTTTTATGAATGAACGAAATGTATATGAAAATATACGTAAAGTATAGTAACTACGAATTCTCAATTGCAGCAAAGTCGGGGCAGTCCACAATCCGCGTGCTATCTCGTTCTATTTTTTTGTTACGTCATATTATTTTTTAAAATATTGACTAATAGCGAGGAAATAGTATGTTACGATAAGATATAACAATGTATACAACATTTCTTCATAACTCTCTAGTGAAGCGTTTCCTGACAAATTTGATGTAACATTGTTTCGTTTTAGATATAGATTAAACCCTCATGGTTAGGCCGTTTAAATTTGGGACATCCTCTATAAAACGATTTTTGAAAGTTTATGATTTATGGTCTTGGACTTCCTGAACTCATTTCTCAATACCTATAACAATTTTATACGAGTACGAAGAAATCACTTCCGCTAATACAATCTATTAATTTCTTTTGGAACTATTATACAAGGTGGACCATATGAGTGAGAACACCTAA
>CM052201.1:3500334-3536873 GCA_028455805.1 Lasioglossum figueresi
TTATCCAAATATTCTATTGAATTTTATATTCCAACCTTTTTTGAAAAATTCTTACTAATCAATACATAAAGTAAAACAATAATATTCATACACTGTTAAGTTAATATTAATGCCGCGACTATCGCATGTATTTGGAAGAAATATTTAGAGTGTAATAATACAATTTAACTACTGTATGTGTGAAACTATTGTTGATATTATCCAAAAATCAGTATAAACTAAAATTGGGTATGTCAATTAGCTATTAGCAATGTCGGCTAACAGTAACAGCAGCCTTTCACCGTATCATTGATCTACCAATATCAGGATAATTTTATCCCGACAGCTGCGCATAAAATATCACGTTGAAATGCAGTTCGCAAGGGGAAACCTTCTCTACGGGTTTCGTTCAGGGCGGAACGAACCAAGAGAACTCTCAACCAGTGCACATACGTACATATGTATCGACAATCGGATATCGTGGTATGTACCTGTACTTGAGAACAGGAACAGTTACATTGATAGATACCGAAGCCGATACCGATAGATCGATCGATTTAATTGGCAAGTCGCAACTGTCTGTCAAGTAGTGCTTGCATTCCTGGCGATCGAGCGCTATCGAGAGGCAGGAAATACGGAGACGTAGAACCCATGTTAGATGTCGATTAAGAACGTCAAAGAAAAGGTCAAGTAGATACACTCTAGATATAGTAACCTTGAAATTATTATCGTTGACGTTTCATTGAGAACCCCTCTGTCGCATTCATCATTTGCAATCTAAATCGCACTGAGATAAGCACATGCTTCACAGTCGCCACTTTTAATATACAGTGGAATCTCGATAACTCGAAGTTGAAGGAGAGGCAACAAATCTACGAGTTAGGTGATTCAGTAAACGAAAATTCGATTTTGTGTGACGGTTCATTTTTCGATTTGTGAAGATGTAAAGAACGATAAAGAACAAAGATGGGCCAGAGATTTGGCAAACACATCAGCTTTCTCTTTTAACCCTCATCCGTCTCTCATTTCACGAATTGAATCTGTTCTGCGCTGTCAAATTGACACAGCGGTAAAAGATCGATCAAATTACAAGGTAAACAGTTATTTTTCGATGTTTTTTTATTTAAATTTATGAGTTAACCCGCCGTTAGTTAGGTGGGGTCTCACAGACCCCAGAGATTTTAGATTGATTGTAACATTGTAACAACGCGTGACAGCAAGTCGGGCCTGAGTGTATTTAAAAATTTAATTTCGTGGATCTGCGTTTTTACTCTGAAAAATGACAAGCCTCTTAAGCAATACCTAATCTTATATTCATGAAAAAGACATTTATTTCTATAATACAATATATTATTTCGGGGGGTTTGTGAGACCCCATCTTACCGTTTTCGATACATTTTTCCACCTTACCAACGCCGGGTTAAAGTTTACATCTTAGGTTTATGGCTATGCGTTTAACATTAAAAGAATAAAAGTCCACGCAGTTCCGGGCAAATTTATTTGCTAATAACAGAATAGTCGTGTCAAATTGACGAATGAGGTTTAAAACACAAGGGTTGCTACCCCGAAGGGTCAAATACCTATTTGAGATTTTTTATTTGACAATTATTTAGATTGTAAAGGTGTTTTCATGGGAATCGATTGGATACATTTTTTGACTCCAGTATATATTATAGTAAAAATCGCACAAAATATACATAAATTTAATCTTGTTATTTTTATAATACCATACACATTAGTCACTTTTGATGGTCGGTAGGTTTAGTGTTAATATTGGTCCTCCTATAGCAGTTGTAGGCACGTTTGTCTCAATTGAGGCAAAACTGTCCCCACCATAGCGTCCACTGTCCCATTCCAGTAAACGCCGTTTCCATGGGAGAAAGCGACGAAGGTGTGTGCTAGAGGTTGGTGGGGGAAGCAAGCGTTTCAGGGGCCCAACCGTGCCCAGCACTGCCCTATAGCAACAATCTTTCTCTACTCTGTTTAATCCACTCTAGTAAACAATTATCCACATCAGAAAATTCGCCACATCTTTTTCTTTTGCTATCTGAGTCAGCTCCGAAGATCTTATTTTGCATGATTTCTTTTTCATTTTTTAAAATCGTTGATAGATTGCTAACGGGAATCTCAAATTCATTAGCGATATCCTTCGTCTATCTAGATCCAGTTTTGACTGCTTCAATTAATTTTATTTTATCGGCCAATATTGGTATCTTGCGATTAGAACCGTGTTTTAACTTATTCATACAATGTTTCATAGCCGACTACTTTTGTGATTAAGAAGCATGCGCTGCATAAAGAAATCAACAATTGACGATCGTAAAATCGTTGATCCCGTTGAATCAATTGATTGATACTCCAATTTAATTCAATTATAACTATGTAGACTGCGGATCTTTATGCAAAATAAAAAATGTTTGCACTGATTGCAGGACACAGGAGCCAAATAAAAATTGTATTCTTCTTTTAATTATCCTGTTAAGCTGAAACTAATACATCGATGTCCTTAAATATTTTTAACACTGCTTTAAATTATATGTACCCATTTTTGTCATAAATTCATAGAATCCGCAGTTTAATTATAACATATGCGTGTATTATTCAAACAGTTTAATGTGTGTGGAATAAAGACAATAATAAAAAGTAACGGAGATGTAACTTAAGAATAAAGCGTTAAATAATAATATAATCTATCAGAACATATGCATATACAGGATGTCCCAAAAATGTTCGAGTTCGTTGAAAGGGGCAATTCCTGTGGTTACTTGAAGTGACATTTTCTTTTGCAAAAATGTCCGCCTCGGTTAAACTCCTTTGTTAAGGAGGTATTAACGACAAATACGGGCCAATCAGAGAGCGTCCTCAGCGCAGAGTAGGTGTTGCGCCGCGGTGAAGCAATGAACAAGAGAAGGGGAATTTATAGCAAAACATCGTGTGTCCTTCTTTTAGAAAGTTTCTTAACTTCTTGCCGTATTTTGACAATGTCTAACAAAAATATAAATGTTACGCGTTTCATTTTAGATGAAATAAAATTTGATTAATTTGTAATCAATATTTAAGCATTAAGATAAATAAAGCCGTACAAAAAATATAGATTTTATTTTCTCTTCCACGACATTTTTGTGCATAAAGACGTTTTAATCGCTGTAACTGTAAAAAAAATGATACGGCAAGGGGTTAAGGGAGGTATATAGGACAATGGAGTCTCATAAACGCTACGCGTAAAAGGACAGACTTTTTCGAACAGTTACCTATCGACTCTGCGTAACCTGTGATTGCCATAAATACTAGTTTTACAGCGGTCTCTCTCGGGTCCTATTTTTTGTCTGACCCGTCGCTCGACATTCATAATACCCCTCCCTAAATTCTTCAGAAAAATCCTTCGTCAGATCAGTGTTGTTCGAACCGCGGTACAGTGAACATCTGTAAACTCGTGTCAATTCGGAGTGCGCGATTGTTATCTACCACCAGCTGCGCAGTTCGTTGTCTGATCGTGCGTCCTTTAGCTTTCGTTACTACCGTATACCTATAGTCGGTTGTGCAGTTTGTCTCCGAATGGCCCAGTGACTCACATTTCGAAGCAGAAAGTGCATTTACGGCTGAATAAGTGAGTTTTAATTCAATAAATTTCTACTCCTTCTCTTGTTCTTTGCTTCGCCGCGGTGCGACGCCAACGCTACGCTCAGTGGAACCTGCCAGTGAGTCGGACATTTTTCACTAGACAGCGGATTTTATGTATTTATAACGAAAATGAGTAGGTGTAATTCGACACAGTGAAAACGTTAGAAGAATTTGAAAACACTGTTATATTATTTTCCGCCTATTAACTCTTTACACTCGTAGCAATTTTAATTCCAAAATCAAGACTTTCATTCAACCCAGATCATTTTTGTTCTATGTAATCTTGTTTACATTGTGCACATCAAAGTGAACCTGTTTTCTCGTATAACAGTTGAACTTTTTTTCAAATTATAGAATACAGACAAATTTAATAATATTAAAACTGTTTTGAATAATGGTATGGCAATTTTGACTGGTGCCTCAGAGTCACCATTCGAGTGCAAAGGGTTAAACATATTAAGGAAGAAAATAAATTTCTATTTTAATTCAGTTGGTTGAAAATCAGGTAGAAAGTGTTTAGTTCGTTCAAAGATCCGCTGTTTAATTATAATTCTAATATCAGAGTGACGATCACGATTTTTTATATCATATAAAAATTTATTTTAATCATTTTACATCATTTTAAATCGTTGTTTATTAATTATTTGTCTGTTAATAATGAACAAGTACATATTCTGAGAAGTCTATAGAATAGATAAAAAAATGCAAAACAAAAATTAATTTCTTGATTAACTTGCGAACGTAACGAGGAAAAACAAATAGTCGATTGAAATACACCAGGAGAAAGTATTCGTACACACCTTAATTCGAACTGCGTAGGTAGGGAGTAGTTCTTACCGTAAGCATATTATGTAAACATAAGCACATTGCTGCATAAGTATAATTGATGTCCTCGGTATATTCAAATTCCTGTTATTATTAATAATTTTTTTATCTTTGGTTTTTTACTTTCAATTTTAAGTTTCAAGTCCTTTTCTCTTTAAAAATGTTTTCTTTTTCCATTTCTGCTAATCTTGATATTTATTTATTGGTGGGCAATTGTCAAAAATGCAATTACTTATATATTTTGTGGAGCAAATGGACAGTGCGTAGAAGGATGGTGGTATGCTTGATAAAAACCTTTGAAATATAAATATTTTCGGTAGTATGAACATTTTATGAACGCTAATTATTATATTAATAAATATTAATTTACATACGGTGACCCGAATCAATATTCGGACGCTCTAAAAGAGACGATAACTTTTTTAATATTGTACTATACGATTTGACCTTTTTTGGGAAGCTAAAGCAATTAGTTTACTGCAGGATGTGAAATGAAATTTTTCCAAAAATTGCAATTGGTCGAATTTGTAGAAAAAATACTAAAAGTTGCATTTTACAACTTTTTTATGTGGGCGTATATTGAAAATTTAGAAAATACGTTTTGCAGATCTGTGTCAATTAAACATATTCTACAGACTTCGTAAAAATCGGTCGACGTTGCAATGAGCTACAAACGTTTAAAGATAGTAAAAATAGCAGATTTTCACGATTTTTTCGGCCTGTAACTGCAATAAATCTAAGGATTCTTATATCTTTCAATGCCTGTCTTGTACAAAACATATTTTCTAAATTTTCAATACAGGCCCACTTAAAAAATTTGTAAAATGCAACTTTTAGTATTTTTTCAACAATTCCGATCAATTGCAATTTTTGAAAAAATTTCCTTTCACATCCTGTAGTAAACTAATTGCTCTAGATTCCCAAAAAAGTTCAAACCGTATAGTACAATATTTAAAAAGTCATCATCTTTTTTTAAGCGTCCGAATATTAATTCGTTTCACTGTACATACACACAAACCAGGTTTACGTAGCAAGAAATAGATCTGTCAAATATCAATTTGGTTGAGTACCAAGAATACAGGATTCAGCTAAAGTCCGAAAATGTTAAGATATGATTAAAAAATGTGGTATACGAAGATATTTTCATAAAATTAAATGATAATTATCTTTATAATTGGAATTATCTTTTTAAATGGATCTGCTTATTTTTGCTCTGGATTCACCAGAAAGAAAACGGATTAGTTTAGATGTTATTAATTTTCTGTCGATTCCCACAAGAGTTCGAGCACGGTGTATCGGTTCCGTCGAGATTTGCGATCGCGAAGGGTTCAATAATCTCGTCGAGATCCGCGCGAGTCAATACTCGATCCATGCCGGAAGGTGAAAAAACGAACTGGCGAAAACGCGAACACGGTGCACGGAGGAATAGAGGAAACAAGAGTGTAACGAGCACCGTCTAAATCTCGCGTTGAATCGCGTCGAGAGAGCACTTGATTCACACTTGTCGAGTGATCGCTTCAATATTCCGGAAAAGAGAGAGACAGCATATACGTACTGTTGGGAGGAAAAGGATGCTGTAGGGAATGCGGAGACAGATAGAGAGTGCGAGGGCCGTAGGGAATTAGAGAAGGGAGGACGAGTAACAGGATAGAGAGAAAAGGAAAAACAGAGTTTCTCGATTGCCGTTAACGACAACCAAGAGATTATCCAGTTGAGAGTGCGAGATCCTACAGCCTATAACACGATGCTGCTAGTTAGGTTTCGTCGTTTGTCAGCGTCGCGACCGCGTCGTCCTCCCTGTATTTTCGAATTGCTGGTCGACGCGTTGATATAATCAGCCAATTTTTCGTTTGATACAGGTGACACAAACCCGCGGAACCGATCGATAGCAACTAATCGGGGCGCGTCGAAATCGTGACCATTATCACGCTAAGACAATGCGCGACTGACAAGAGCTGGACAACAATCGAAACCGGAGGAGTGCTGCCAACGCGGGACGAACGGATGAACACGGGGAAACTATGCTGGTATATTGTTCAAGACCGTTTTTGGTTGAAGGTGAACAGATTTAATCATTTTCCTTTCCTATTGTTTCGATGTACGACGTATTCAAACGAAAATATTAGTATTTATATCATAATTGGACTGAAATTTCAAACGGAAGACGGGTTGAAATCATTCCATAATATCGACGCCTCGGTATCAACTTATTACGATGATTAAAACAGGATCCAAATTTTTATTCGGCCCCTGTTCAATGCAGTTGATGCAGACAGTTTTTAATTTGCATAAACAAGCGCAGTCTAATTATAATACTAGAGTGACGATCATGATTTTTGACATTGTATAAAGATTTATTTCAATCGTTTTACTTTCTGATTGTTTGGCTGTATAACGTTGTTTAGTTTCCAACGAAAATATTAGTCTTTCTATTATATATAATTATACTGCGGATTTTATGCATTAACAACATAATTAATAATACGGACGCCTCGGTATCAACTTATTACGATGATTAAAAGAGGAACCACATTTTTATTCGGCCCCTGTTTCATGCAGTTGATATAAAGAAAAATAATAACTCGACAGCGGGTTTTATGCATTTATGACAAAAATAAATAGGTTTCAGAATTCGTTGTCGCTTGGTAGTTGATAAAATGTTAAAGGCGCATTTTCTTTGTGGACGTACGCAAAACATGTTCATATAACGATTTAACTATCAAGTTTGTATTATATACTTAACGATACTTAATTATTGGTTTTATTTTTCTGAAATATTAATTATTCTTTAACGAAATACGTGGATATAAAGCTCAGGTTTTTAGTAATATGATTAAAGTTAAAGTCTTTCGGATAACTTTTTATACATATTTTGTTTTAAAATTTTGTATTATACGAAACGTCTTGTAAATGGAAATAGGATGTAAAAGAAACTTGGCCACGTTTCGCTAATGATACTACGAGGGGCGATTTCGTTGCAGCTCACCGGAAATTATGAAGTATCGGTGAATCAGTTATTCCATTTCCGTTAATCATCGTTTCGCTTCATCACCCAACTCACCCTCTTGACCCTATATATAGTTTTTTGCGACTTGTGAAGCATTTGCGATGCTATAATGTAAGTAATATATTAATGCAATGAAAAAAAATGTCAGAATGGATTAAAATTCCTTTAATTTTCTCAATTAGAGAAATATTGAAAAGTAGCTTCTCCAGTTTATTTATTTTTGAAAGCAATTGATTACGTTATTTGATTTGACTTCTGAAAATGAAGATATACACGGTGTCCCAAAACAGTCGTTCGCTTTTGCTGCGCTCTGATTGGGCCGTGTTTTTCATTAATAACGCCTTAACAAAACATTTTCGTAAAGGAAAAAGTTATTTAAAATGACCTTAGAAATTACCCTTATCAAGGAAATCTTTGGGACACTCTGTATGTAATATCGTCGATGCGTCTCTGTATCTGAGAAAGTTATGAATCACTTTACCTTCTATATTTACCTTCTAGAAAACTTCGCGAGAAAAGGAAGACTATACTTTTTCTTTGCAAAATTTCCAGTAGGGTTTCTTCAAATACGAACCCATAAAAGCTTGAATAGTAATTGTAACTGTGACCAGAGATCCAAGGACAAATGTTTGCGAGAACGTGACGTTCCAAGGCTTCCAAGACTTTGGCCGCGTATCAATTATATCGGGCCACGAGCGCACAGTGAACCAGAATCTCAAAAAGGCTGGACAAAATTCATGTCTTTATTAACGATGCATCGTTAATTAGAAACAGGACAGTTTCAGGGACCGTAGAATCTAATCCTGGCATTACTTGTTTGCCAAAATGAGAAACAGTATTTCTAAAACTACCCTTATAGGTAGACGGCGGATCTTTATGCAAACTAAAAATTTTCTACCATAATTGCAACAATTTGGAGTGAAATAAAAATTTACTTTTTCTCTTATTGGATTGGCAAGAAAGTAATTTCGGTGTTTTAAAGTGAAATAAAACCGAATTTTTTTACTCAAGCAATGAACATTAATCAATAAAATATTTTCCATTTTGTTCGATGATCTTTTGCCATCTTTCTGGTGGCTTCATAATTCCGCGCTCATGAAACTTCTGGTCCTTATCGGCAACAAAATGATCCAAGTACGATTTCAGGTCCTCGTCATCGGCGAATGTTTTACCATTGTGTTTTGCCACACACATCTTTGATAACACGTAAAAAATTATTGGAGCTTAGTTGGGAAGTGATGTCACATCCGCCATATAGACCGGACATTGCACCATCAGATTACCATTTATTCCGAAGTTTACAAAACTCTTTGAATGGTAAAACATTTGCTAATGATGATGACCTGAAATCGCATTTGCATCAGTTTCTTGTTGATACGGACCAGAAGTTTCATAAGCGCGGAATTACGAAGCTACCAGAAAGAAGATCATCGAACAAAATGGAAAATATTTTATTGATTAAAGTTCATTGCTTTATTAATAAAAATTGGCTTATATTTCACCTGAAAATACCGTAATTACTTTCTTGCCAACCCAATAATATGTTTAATAGGTTGAAAATAATATAAATAACAGTATATTTAAATTCATCGAATTTGTTTACAATTCTAAATTACACCTACTCATTTTTGTTATAAATGCATAAAATCTGCTGTCTACTTATAAGGGATGTTTCAATCTAAGAAATCAAACTTTACTAATTGATTTCGAAGCAATTAATGTCTCAGGAATATATCCTCGGAAGTAAATAGTTAATATAAATAATTACTGTTTAATTAAACTGTAAATAGTTTTTCATGAATTTTAAAGTTTACGACCTTGAACGACCTTGACTGACTATATCGTTGAAATTGTCTCGAAAAGGGCTACAATCGTAGAAGTTCAAAAATATGTGGATCCATTGAAAAAAACTAAGTTGTCCTTCGAATCTCCTAAGCACCTCCAATTGAAAAAAACTTTATGTAGACCACACAATGGGCCTCTAGAAACCAAACAACTTTTGTCTGAAGCATTTCTTCCTATCTCAAAAGATGTAGAAGTTATTCGGCTTGTGTTAGGTGATTCACCTTGTATATTGTCCGGTTTTCAGACGAAAAAGTCCGGGCTGTTCATGCCGTTCGTCCTGGGTTCGAGATTTTATAGATGACAACTCTGTGAATGTTTGCAGGATATATCGAGCGGCTATACGAAGAAACCACGGAGTAATGGTCAGAGTTACGCGGTCTGGGGTGTCGGCCGCGAATTCGAGACAGGCGAGTCACACCGAGAACGACTACCGATATAGATTTCGCTTCACCGGCAACTTACTGCTGAGGATCCTCCTCGGTCTTTGCTACATCACTGGCACCTGTTCCGACTGGAAAGAAAGAATGCCGCGAGGAACCAAAGAGTTAAAACACGCCCTCAGTCATGAGGACGAGCTCGGCCACTGCGATTTCGAAATTCCGTGTACTTCCTGGAAGAACAAAACAATCTCCTTCGTACCAGTTACACCGGACCGTGATAGATACGGACCTATGACGGATGCTAATGACATGCATCATGGTAAGACAGGAACAATTTACGAACAGAATATTAGCCCTCTGCAGTCGGAGCTATTTTAAATTGGAAATTAAATATTTCTTCCGACTCAGAATAATTCCATTGTATATGATTTTTTCATTTTATTGATATGAAATTGACATAACAACTCGTACAATACTTAAATGTGTAGTACGGTAAAGGCACCAGTAATTGATCTCGTATCAGTAGCTGACCATTTTTCTCGGAAACGTGAGAAATAATGTTTAAAACAAAAGGCGCGACAGAAAAATATAATTTCTCATGTTCACCCTTAAAATTTGGGCGATGACTATGAAGCGCTGCTCGAGTGCTAAGGGTTAATAAGGGCTAAAGACATTTACTATTGTTTACGCAGAGAATTTTTCTTAATTGGTCAACTATTGGTGCTTTCATCTTAATTGATTAGATTAAAATATATTTGATAATGGAGACGTAGACAATACTGTGAATAATGGTACTATGCCACTCGAGTGTTAAGGGTTAGTATCTGATTGGTGGGAAAATGATTTTGAATAAGTAAAATATTTAATAAGCTAGAACTGTTTCGATTGAGGTTCGTTTAAACAATAATTTCATATGCTCAATTCACTTAAAGCGTTTATGTATACATATAAAGTGTTCTCTCCATCATTTTAAACAATCATTTTACAAGCATCACAACGTAATGATTAATAGTTTCTGTAGCAGTAGATGTGCAGACTTTTTGTCATCGTATTGTCATCGTATTTTCACATCCTTTATTTGGAATTTAATTGTGTTTATAGGATATTTATCCTCACTTTATTTCCAAAAAGTTTATTTTCTAATCGAACATCATTTACGAATCATATTTACTTTTGATTATTACGTGAAGAATAGAGATACTTGAGTTGCACGGAGTATTTTGAATATTTTGTAGAAAGCAATAGACACTGTAGGTGAGCATGATACTATAGAGACCCCTAAAGCAGGCCACCCGGATATCTCGACTGTAATTAGTAGACTACGGATCTTTATGCATTTATAAAGTAATTGGTTGCGTGAGATATAAAACAGCAGAAGATTAGAAAAATTTAAGAATATCGTAAAACGTTGTTTTTAATGTAACAAAGCCATTAAGAGATGAAATCAATTTTTATTTTATTCCTGCTTCCCACGATAAATGCAGAACATTTTTATTTTGCATAAAGATCCGCAGTCTAGTAATTAGTGATTGGAAAAGATGTATTACATAGATCAAAGTTACATGGTACACAGAATTTGATGTGAATAATTTTTTTAAATAATTTGCTTCGTTTGCGTACTTTTCAGTAGAGTGTTTTAAAACACGTGTAATGGTTAGCGAAGATCGCTGAAGGTTACCGAAGGCCAATTGCAAGTAGAACTCTTTCGTAATTCCTCCGGACGTCAGCACTGTCGCAATAATACGAATCGCCGAACGTAAACAAATATTTAGTTACGTTGTTCGCTTCTCCTGCCAGCAAAACACTTGGACTTTTATGTATGGGAAAAATTCAAACAGAGAGTGAAAACGTGAAAAGTGAATTACCGACGAAAGAGCGAATAACAAGAAATTAGACATGTCGTAATATCCATCTTGCAATGCTTCAGAAGTAATCAATCGACCTTCAAGGTTCCCATTTTGAACATTTAATTGAACTCCTTGCCGTATTTTAACGAGTCACACTCGTCATGAAGATTTTAAGCAAAGTCTAACAAATATGAATGTTACGCCTTTCTTTTTAAATGAGATGAAATTTGATTCGTGTGTAATTTAAAGATTAAAATAAATGTAGCTATACAAAAAATATAAATTTTCTTTTCTCTTCTACGATATTTTTGGGAATAAAGACATTCTAATCACTGTAACTGTAAATAAAATGAATACGGCAAGGGGTTAACGGTGTTCTATTACGTTAATTAATCGCGAAAAATAAATTATCTTCCTTTGCAGTCTCCAGTGAGCTTGAACAACCTACATTAATAGGTCATTGTACGTGTCTTAAAACGCCCTGCTAAAGCGTATATAAGAGAACAAACCATTCCATTTAAAAATAAAACAAAGTTAGTTTCGTCAAAAAATCGTCATCAAATTGTCAACAAATTATTTACGTCAAATAATTGGCCCTTTGATAGCCAGCAACTTTGATCAAATGCATATTTTTCTATTATCAATAACAAGCAGAAAAATTCAGGTATTTTAAGCAACTCACTGTGTATAGAAAAGATATTGTCGAGACTGTAACAGTAAGCACTTGAAAATTAACGAAGTTTCACGAATACATGTTAATATGCTGGTATTGATTGCGATTTACACCCATTAGGGCTAATTCAATTAGAATTTGTACGCATTAGCGACAAATTTATGGTATGACAATTCGTTCACTGTCGTTTACTCGCATTTTGACTAAATAGTCACAAACTCTTACTATTTTTACATACCATACCAAAAACGTTAAATGGCATGAATGTGTTATAGGGAATACTTGCAAGAATTTTTCTGAATATTACAATTACTTGTAATTTACAAATATTTGAAATATTGTTGTAAAATAAATCTTTGTACTTTGTCACTGATACTTGAAACATTTCAAACATTACACGATATAAACAATTTACATCGTGTCTCCAATAAATATTTTCTCGTTCATATTTTTATCTGTATCGAAAACTTTACAGTAAGGAGTACTATATGCAATTTAGTTCCTCGATCAATATGAAATGATTCGTTTTTAATCCGAATTTTGAAATGACGTCCTCTACAGTGCCTTAGGGGTGAACACTTGTTTTATATAAATAAATATAGATACAGTTCACTCTTCACTATTGAAAAATTATTTAAACCAATGGCAATTGGAGTATGTGTGTAATTAACAAAATATTAACACTAACCATAGCGCAACCAACCAAATGGCCGAAATCACATTTTTTATTTCACAATTACGGATATTACGAAGATGTTTTCAGTAGAAATTATTAAATCAATTTATTCAACCAACCACGTATTGTTATAAAAATTGCGAGACATCTCTTTTTACGAAACAACGTATAACAAATTGCATGTTGTACTCGGGACGGTTAATGTTGATTAACTCACACGTTTTAGTATACAAAACAAACGATCTTTAATGCCAGAGTTCAAAGAAACAGCGAAAATTATACGATAATAATAATAATTTATATATGAATCTACTTTGGCATTCAAGATTTAAATGGACCGATTTTTGTAGAAAAAAGGAAGGAAGATGGTATCAAAACATTTATATTTCTAATTTACTTTCGTTTTTCATCAGGACATTTTCTCTGGTTCACTGGCAGCGGGGATGTGCAGCTGTGGTCTTCCACGATTCCTCAAACTAGCCCGCGTTGTATGTTGGAATTAGCTTTATATCAGGTTGAAATGGACGATAGTGTTATCAATTTAATTATAAATACAAATAATACAAGCTCAATTGCTGCGGTGAAGCCAGGGAATAATAGTGCAAAGTACGTAATTGTTATTGCATTACAGTAAAGTCTTGATCTAATTGTAAGACGGATCCTCGGGTCCGTGCTCCAACGTAGATCGTGTAGAGCTACTATTTGTGCAATCTCACCGCAAACTTACCGCATATCCGTCAATTAAACCACTAAATACAGCTCAAATTATATCGTGTTTAGTCTCATTTTAATCAGAAAAATGCCACAAATAAGTTGGTGGAAGTACTATCACAAGATAATGAAATATTGTGTTGGAACGAAAGTTCGTAGCGTTTGTAAATTAAAATTTACAGCTAAAATTCAGATATTTATTCATAGATTCCATTCAATAACATATTTTCCATTCTGTTCTATTACTTTTTGCCATTTTCGAGGTAACTTCTCGCGTTTTTTAATGAACATATAAATAAATACCTTAATTTTATTTCCAACCCAATCTAAAGAAGTTTTGTAATTGGATTAGTAGTGATTCACACCGATATAGCCGACCCCGTATCGAATTACGTGACATGTTTATACTTTACACTGCTCGGCCCCTCCTAGTTGGGGGGATAGGCGAACTGACTAAGATCGTACTAGATCAAGTTAGATCAAGACTTTACTGTACCAGCATATGTAAATAATAATAATCATTGTGCAGATGTTCCTAAAATGATATGAATTCAATATTATAGGTGGGAGAAAACATTATTTAATTTAGGCGCAATTAGTCAACCACATCAACTCTTAATAGAAGTGTTGATACCCCATGCTAACTCCAGCGTTGGCATTGATAACATCCGTTTGGTCGATTGTTTTCTAGGTGAGTATCACACTTCCACAAGAAACACTCTATTAACAAATTTTTACGTTAAAGTAAATGCTCATCCACACCAAATTTTCTAGTCAAGCTCTTCGATGAAATTGACACATATTAGCACTTACACATCATACATATGTGTAGAAATTACTTTCTTTTCATTTGTTTAAAATTTGTTTTATATTCCATTATACTTTATCTAATTAATATCGTGTCAATCTGTATGAAACATAATAAAGCGAAATGAGTTAAATTGTTTCTCCCTATCTTTGAAAGAGAAGCTCTTTAAGGTGTTGCGTATAACAATTTTATATTTATTAAGACATTTTTTGTTCGATATCACGCAGTTTCAGCGATCGAAGCATCTTTCTTAGAAAGGTATTTACGCAAGTTATGCAATATAAAACATAAGAAACCTAAGATATACATTTCCTAAATTAAAAATTTCAAAGAATAACAATACGTGCCAGAAGGGAAAGAGTAAATAAATATTTATTTTCGTTTACAGAATCACCACCGGTAAAAGTGGCCTGTACAACAATCATGTTCCGTTGTAACAATGGCACGTGTTTAAACAGGACACGGATCTGTGACCTAGTAGATGACTGTGTCGATGGCGAAGACGAAAAATTCATCTGTGGTAATTGGCAAATCATTGCTTTCCCTTTTCGGTTCAGTTCAACTCGTCCGCCGTATGACAGACTATAATTGAAGGGCATTTCAGACAAAATGCCGCAGAATTCCACGTGTAATTTTGAACACGGATGGTGTGGTTGGTGGAACGTATTGGGAAAACCTTTAAATTGGACCCTTTACAGAGGTCCAACACCGTCCGATAAAACTGGACCTAGTCACGATCATACATACCGCAATGCGTCCGGTAGGTAGAACTATTGTATGTGTGTTACACGCGTATACTACCGCTCATAAATAATTAATCGCTTTCTCAGTGACTACTGATTATAATCTAATTAGGTTACCAATTTGATGTATTTATGATAGCTAAACTGCGGATCTTTATGCATTAATAGCAAAATTGAGTAGACGAAATTCAAAATTGATGACAAATTTTCAAAATTAGACATCAATACGTGATTTTTGCTCTGTTAAAACCCATTGCACTCCTTTGTCGAATATGACTCGACATCAGAGAAAGAAATATGTAAATGAAACGGGTTTTTATATGTATTTGGTTCTTCCTTTATTTATTTAATTTCTTACTTTTTAGTTAGAAGCAAATATAAGTTTCACAAATATAAATTACAACAAAATTTGAAAGCTATATCTAATATAATTAGTAAACAAAATTGTTTAAAATAAGTAGCAGTCAAGGAACTGACCTTTAAAGTAAATTGCAAATACAACACTTAAAATATTTAGTAGGGAGTTGTTGGCAATAAAATTGAAAAATTATTCGGAGCGCAAAGGGTTAAAGGAAGAAATAACATTCAATTTAATTTCTGTTTCTTGCAATCGATGCACACAATTTTTATTTTGCATAAAGATCCGCAATCTAATGATAACTATGAGTAGATATTTGGAACAGTAGAGAGCTTTAAGAATTTTAAAATGTCAGCACATTTTCAAGATTAAAATTATTCAAGAAGGAGAGAAATTTTTATTTGGCTCATATTTTTTGGACTTGAAGCAAAACATTTTTATTTTGTATCAAGATTCACAATTTAGTTATTATTCAGCTATGGTAGAAGGGGTTATGCAACCCTAATAAAATGGAGTGAATCTCACCTTTTTTATGGAATATAAAGATACTGTAAAGAAAAGATTTTTTTACGGAACATTTTGCAATATTTTAGCTTTATTTTCATATTTTTTTATTACATAAAATTACATAACGGTGGAGTTGTATAACATTATCTAACTTTATGTCCGGCAAAACCTTGGTAGCTTGTACCCGGCGTGGTGGTAAAAGTGACTGGAACATAAATAATAAAAAATTGTTGTATTGACTTAAACAAAAATAGATTATTTTCAATGTATCGCACGACTTTTTTTATATCTTAATTTGCTAAAGTTTAATTTATGCTAATCGATTTCTTTTTATAGTAAATCTACAAATCGCATATTTTAAATTTTCATTACGGGCTCAAATAAAAAAGTTTTCAAGAATGCCTTCTCAATTTCAATTTCAATTTCAATTTCAATTTTTACAGAATTATTTTGCATGTTGTTTCGTAAACCAATGTTTCTAATTGTTAATAAAAAGTCAGGTCGTTTGATCCGATTTTTAAAATGTTATACTATTTCAAGGGGCGCTCGAACACTTTGTAACCATCCTGTATAATCCACGGATGGTTTCAAATGTGTTTAAAATTGTGTTCTTTAATCGGCTCTATGCAGGGTGTTCGACAACAGTTGGGAGAAAATTTAAGGAGTGGGTTTCCATGACAATATGAGGCAAAAATGAAGAATGGAAAAGTTTCGTTTTTTAGTTATTAACACTAGGTTTACGGGACCCGTCAAAATAACGGGTTCTAATATCCTTAATTTGCGATTATTAAGATTGTAAAGATGCTTCCCTGAGGAATTATTTACCAAATTTGTTTCTTTGGGTATATATAATGTTATTGGAAAAGTGGGCAAAAATTTTGATAAACACATTCTTGTTATGTGTATGAAAACCTGGTGTTAACAATTAAAAATCCGCCTAAAGTGCAGCAACTCGACCAGCAGAGGTGTACGTTGCGAATGTCATGAAGGCACCTCGCGCTTTCGGGTTGCCGCATTTTAGGCGGATTTTTAGTTGTTAACAATTGAAAAATGAAGCCGAAATTGTAATTATTTTATTCTTCATTTTCGTCTTACGTTGTCATGAAGAACTACCCCTTAAACTTTCTCCCACCTGTAATCGAACACCCTATATATTCCCATATATGGCACAAATTGAAAGTTTCTAGTTTATTTATAATGTTCCATGTGTATTGATAATTTTAAAAGTAGTCTTCGTTGACCTATAAATACGTATTGCTGTTATTTATCAGAGAATAGGAGCTTATTTATAGTCAATACGCTTGTGAAAAGAGAAAAGTATATTTAAATTCGTTTTCATAAGAATAATAATGATATTCGAACTTAGTAAATATAGAAGAAATTGTCTTTAATACAAAAACATAATGCTAGTTATTACTAGACAGCGGATTTTATGCATTTATGTCAGAAATGGGTAAGCGCTATTCGAAGGAATATAAAGATTAAACAAATGTAAGTGTATCAATGTACTGTTTTCAATCTTTTGAAGTTATTCAAGAAGGAAAACTGCGTGGCACCAGTTCCTAGTAATTGATTTAGACAATTATTATGTTGCATAAAAAACCGCGATCTAGTTATTACTGTTTCGCAGTCCTATTTCTTCGAAAAATTATTCAGTTTTAATCATTTATGATATTAGTAGTAATTTTCTAGATTAATCACAAATTAAAATAAATATTAAGAAACAAGTCCATCGAAGTGAAAGTAATGGAAATGCGTTTCTTTCTAGTTGATATAATGTAAATATACATTTTGCATAACATTGATCATTGCACTGAAATATTATTTATTTTTCATTACAGGAACGTACGCGTACGTAAACGTGTCTAAATCACTTAGATTAGGTAGTTCTGCTACCATTGAGAGCCCGATATTCAATCCGACACCACCTTACAGCAGCGATAAGAAAAGTCCATATTATAAATCATGTCAAGTAAGCAATATCTTTTGTGTCAAATAATGTCCACCTGGGTTTCTTTTTACACAATTCACATTTACACTGCTCTTTCAACGCGTTTTGCATACAGTTGCACGATTTGTTGACACGTTCTATTATATCAATTGTACAATTTCACTCGGTATTAGTTTAACACGAAAATTAAACATATCTTCTGACCTAAAATATTTCCATTCTATATGATTTTTTTCATTTTCTGCATATTAAACTGATGCAATTTACTCATGCAATACTCAAATGTTTAGTAATTGATTTGATATAAAATAATTTAATAACGTAACAATTATTCTAAATTCCTGATATAGCAATATTTAGTGGTGCCTCAGAGTCGCTACTCGAGTGCTAAGGGTTAAAAATATCGCCTCCATTTCTCAGGCATATTAGATTTTCTCTTCTGTTTATTAAATAAAATATTTCTAGTGAAAGCACATGTATTTTAGAATGCTTTTTGTGTAGTTCACATTGATTTTAGTTTTATATTTCGTTGTAAATCAGTTTTTACACAATTTTTCCTTTTTTACAAGCTACCACATGAAAAGAGTCCCCGGGTGTAGTTAAATATTATAAAAAAGAGTTGTCGTATGTATGTTTTATTTGATTTTGTGTGTAAACGTACACAGGCACGGTTCTTCTACCATCAGTATGGCACACACAGCGGTTCTCTTGCGCTGTATTTAGTTCAAATGAAACCTTATCAAAATCACTCGGAGAGCCTTTGGTGGTCCTACGGTGATCAAGGCGATGCTTGGTTCAGTCAGGTCGTTGTTTTACCGGATGTACGACACAGGTATTGCTTCTTGAAGTATCCAATGCAGCATATCTACATATAGATACTTTTCTAGAATTGTAGTAGTAGTAGTATTTATTTTATTTCGGCCTCGCGGCCAAGAAATTGAACTTGGTTTGCAGTTTTTTTTCTCTATGTCACCCATCCCTTCATCCACCCATCCCTTCATCCACCCATCCATCCATCCATCCATATCCCATGCCATACCCTATGCCTTATTGTCTATAATCGATATTAGTCTATCCTAATGTCTTACATCTAATATTGCCTCTCCCTCTCTCCTTTTGATTATTCCTTTCCTTTTTCTCTCGATACTCCTGAGCCAGTCTACTATTTCTCCCAGTCTTTTATCTTGTACTATCTTTGCTATACTTATATTTATTCTCTCTACACCTTCACAGTCCTCTACCAGATGCTTTAGCTTCCCCAGGTGTCTCTCGCATATCGTACACATTCTCTCTTCCTCCTTTCTCCAATATTTATTCCCTTCTTCCATATTTCCACACCTTACTCTAGCCATCAGGCTCTGACTGTCTCCTTCTCCTTTCTCCTCTACGTACCTTGATACCCTTACTTGGTATATATATTTATATCTATCATAGAACCTAGATGTCATTATTTTACCGTATTGCCACTGTCCCTGAGTTTGTCTATCTCTCTCCTTCAAAGTCTCGATAATTCTATAGTTGCTTTTCCTTGTTTTCTTTTTTTTCTATTCCCGCTTGACTGTATTCCTTGCTGTTCAGGTGCTTTTGTTATCTCTCACACCTTTTCTCTTCTTCTCAAGCAATCCTCTACTGAAACTCTTCCCTCCGTTATCTCCACTCTTTTCTCAAATCTTAACGCTTTCTCTCCTGCTCTAATTCGTACTTTCTCTCTCATGGTTTCACCCAGTACCATGTAGTCTGGCGTTGTCCTTTCTAGTTTCAAGCACCATTTAATGCATTTCGTTTGTACTATCTCCAATTCCTCCCTTTCCTTCCACCCAAATATTTCTGCACAATACATCATTATCCCTCCTTTTTTCTAGAATTGTTTTGTTGAAAGAATAATTTTCTAATTATTTTGTTATAAGAGAATTATGTAGTATATAGCTTTTTACATTCAGAACCTTCCTTATTTACGAATAAGTTCTTACATATAATATTTGTATTGTTTCTACAGATATTTCTTACAATTTGAAGTAAGCAGAGGATTATCGTCAACCGGCGATGTAGCAATCGACGATTTCTCTTTGAGCCCGGAATGTTTTGGCATTGGTAAATCATAAAATATCTTATAAATAATATGATGTATACGTTTATAAAATAATTATATTGTATATTGTTTGATCAGGGGTTCCTCCGGAAGTCGTTGGAGATTTTAATTATTACAATCCTGTTATAGAGATTGATAAAATTCCAGATCAACACGTGGATTTTATAAATGAAACTGGTAATGTATAGCGTAATAACGAAATAATTATGAAATGCAAAACCTTTACATTTTGTAATCGATATTAGGATGTTTCTATACAGTGTATTACATTTTAATGTTTCTTTTTATCTTACACAATTTTGTAAAATAGCGATATTACTCATGTATTTATTTCTTCACGTATAGCAATAATTTTCTATCAAATAATTTAATAGCTCTTGTACAGAAGTAGTATTCGATACAACTTAAAAATTCGTGTACACGTTACAAACTCAAACAACTATTTTAAAGCGTTAATTAAAGAACGAAAAGCTAAATAATATCCAAATTTTCGAGTATATTATACAACTATACAGGATGGTTCACTCGAAACAGAACATGTTGAACTGTTCAAGGACGCAAATATGATATACAAAATTTTCTAATTGTTGTCTTCAAGGACTATTAAAGGTTATCGATGGTTTTTTAAATAACATCATATATTATTGACTTATCACAGTGTAGTAGCCAATAAGACAACAAGAATAAAAAAATGTCATCATATTTAACTCGTTGAACAGTACAGCCTCTGTTTAACATTTTCATCTACCGTCGATCCTAACAGAGATATTTAGGTGTTCTTCTTCTAGTGAATCACCCGGTATGCTCTATCGTTTAAAAGTATTTGATCACTTACTTACAACATGCATCGTTTGTATTACAGAAAGTGAGGGAATAAAGAGAACCAAGTTCCTTGTTGGTCAAATAAGTGATTGAATATTTTTAGCTGTATGTGCGTGTAAATATTGCCTACAAATACTATGATTTTCTAGTTATTCGAATTACAAATTGCGGGGCCACAGGAAGAACAGGTCCAACGGCTGAACAATGCGCCGAAGAGTATAATCGGACGGACGCGGAATTAGTTGTGCCATCCGGACAATTAGAAGATGTTTTCTCTCATTTGAATGGCGTTCAACGGTGGATGGCACCTCGCGGTGGATATTACACGTACGGACGCTCTCTACTTTATACGTTGTCTGGTCTTGCTAACAAAATTTACTAAAAGTATCTCAATTATACTTGATTAATTGTACATTCTAGTTTAATCGGACTGGGTGGACGTGGAGGGAAAGGATCTAGTGGAATTGGTAGTGCGTTGGGCTCCCTTGTTCGCGGAGTAATTGAACTGGAGAAGGGTGAACAATTGTATTTCATGGTGGGACAGGCGGGAATAGACGCGTGTCCAAAAGTAAGATTTTCATATTATACCAAGAAAATTAATAGTTATAATTAGTCCGTCGATCTTTATGCATTTATGGCATTTTCGAATTTGCAAAGTACAAGGAGGAATGTGTATTAGAAGAATGAGTAGTAAAATATATATTTTTGATTGTTTTAGAGTCCTAACAACTCATCTGAGAAACTAACACTTAATATATAGCAGTATTTATCTAAAACATAATAGACAATATACAATTTTTCTGGATTATACATTATAAATTTTAAGTTGTCAATGTAATTTTTAGAACTTTAGACTGAGAACAGATAGTTGTCAAACTGGTGGACCATCATTGTCGGAAATTACCTCTAGCATACGCGAAGTGAAGAAGTTTAAGATAAAAGATGGCGGAGGCGGTGGTGGTGGAGCAACATATGTCTTTAGAGTAAGCTAATATTTCTTGTCATTACATGCTACTGGTAATTAAACAAAATGCAAAACTAATGTAAATGCATTGCAGATGAAAAAGAATGGAGCGCAACAGCCGATTCTTGTTGCTGGGGGTGGAGGCGGAATAGGTTTCGGACCATTTGTCAATACCGGTCTTCAACATGGGCGGGGAGCTGTGCCAGCTGAAAAACAACCAATGATCAGTTCGGTTATTACGCCGGATATTGGTAAATTATAATTTTATTTGCCAATGTGTCCAAATATTGGCTGCTTGCATTTAAAATTCGTAAAAATGTTCACGTTTGTAACTGAGAAAAGCTGTTCGTCGTAGCATTCTTTCTTTGGAATGAATTTTGGAGTGAACAATGATTGTGCAGCAACGATCACGTACTTTCCAGTAAAAAATTGTTGTTAGTTGTTCGTAGAGTGATCCGTTGGTAGACGCGAGAACAGTTTTGACGGTTGAAGTTTGTACAAATGACGTTTCAATTTTATTTGGTCGATTCGCACGTTCGCCGGTTGCAGTAGCGGGCGTCAATCCGCGTTTAGTTATAACTGCTTCGAAACTGTGTTAATTACCTGATTCTCGACGGCGCAGGTGGTCCCGGCGGCGGGTGGGATGGGTCATCAAGTAGCGACCCGGTTCAACGACCTACCGCTGGAACGCCTTTAATTCGGGGTGGCATCGGAGGAATTGGTTGCGGTCCTGGAAATCACAGCCACGGTAATGGCGGATTCGGTGGTGGAGGTGGCGGGTGTCTTACGGGAGGTGGTGGTGGTGGATATATAGGTAACGGACGAATCAATATTATTCATTCGCGCTTATCCTAACAATTCATTTCAGCCATTCTTCACATTAAAAGAAAGACGGGTAGCCCCGGACATTTTAACATCATCCTTTTACCACCCCTGCTAGACAATTCAGTCAAAATTGTGAATGTATTAGATTGTTGCACATGAAATGTCCGATTACAGAATGCAAATGTTGCAATGCGTTATGATAAAAAAATACTATTACAGTGGACAGGTTCATTGTATGTCACTTTAAGGTACAAAGCTTACAATCCAATATTCAATTTTAATGTATGTACACATATAAATTTCCTTTTAGATAGATTTGATTTCAACGACAATCAGTGCGATTGTCACGTACTCTTGTTGTACGTGTGGAAAAACAACATATTGACGATAGTATTATGTGATATTTTGTGAAAATGTGGTGACTAATCAATAGACTGCGGATTTTATGCATTTATCGCAAAAATGAGGAGGTACAATTTAAAACAGTAGAAAGTTTAGAATGATTTAAGAGTGCATTAATCTATATTTCTCAACTTGTTAAGAATTATTAAAGTAAGAATAGACTGTTTATGTGGCTTCAGTCACTTGTAATTGGTACAAGCAATTATTATTTTGCATAAAGAACTACAAAATAGAGATGACAATCTTGAAAATGAAGTATATGAATGACCAAAAAATTCAACTTCTACCATAATACAATCAAGAAACGTGTGATTCTTTGATCAATAAGAAATAGTTGCGGTTGTTTAACGTTACTGTTAAAAATCTGACATTTCATATGCAACGACCTAATAATTGTTAAACGAATTATTTGGCCGGGTATTAAATATGAATAAATATTAAATATGAATAAATATTAAATATGAATAGTATAGTGTATACAGGATGTCCCATCTGAATCGATCCCTTCAAATATCTCTGAAATTATTTATGATGCCCGAAAACTATTTCAAAGGAAAGTTGAATGACTTGTTTCTCATTTTAGTACTATAAAACAGTATAAAACAGTATAAAAAATCATAGATATGAAGTCGTTGCAAAAGGGAAAATTGAATCTTCAAGTCTATAATAGATTCATTCAGAAGAAATTTTTTGATACTATATGATGTACAAATATCCTAGAAAAAAATGAATATATTTTCTTTAACAAAATCATAATATTTCAAATGTTGACCACTTCTCAAAAATTGGAAATTTAGTGTTGAAATACTTTTTGGATTCAATGTACATGCAATTGAAACTAGACAGAGTTTTTCGATGGTTTAATGCGAACATCATAATTTAGGCGGTGACACGGGCCACATGGCGTCAGGCAATGGCGAAGGTGGTTACTCGTATGCTAGTCTTGAGCTGATTCACCGTGAAATCCGACCAGCAACAAATCGTGAATCTGGTGAAGTGTACATTATTCCTGCTATCAGTGGATGTGGTTGTGATTTCCGATGTATTGTCCTTGACCAGTATCTTAGCGAAACAAAATGTTTGTGCCCACCGGGATGGTCATTAAGTGACGACTTGAAATCCTGCGACGGTAAGCGTTTGAATTGTATTATGATTCACTTTCATACGTTCTTTGAGCGAAAATTCACCTGTTTTCCGTAACGAAATACTGCGAAACCACTGTCAAAACAAAATGCTTAAAATTTTCGACATCGACCAAGTTGTGAGGTTGCGGTTAAATTTTTTGGCTGGTTAAGCGAATAACTTTTCAAAAATGTATTTTACTTATCAAAATGCAGCATTAAAAAGAATTTTTCGCTCTTTTAAACGAAAATGGGCAGCGCACAGACCCCCTTTTTTACTATACAGGGTTGTCGACTAGAGGTGGGAGAAAATTTAAAGGGTAGACTCCACGATAATGTAAAACAATGTAAAGTAGTTATGAACAATTCAAAATCCGTCTAAAATACGGCAACGCGACCAACAGAGACCCCTTTATGACATACGTAACGTACAGCTGTGTTGGTCGGGTCGCAGCATTTTAGGCGGATTTTAAATTGTTAACAACTAAAAAACGAAGCCGAAATCGCAATTTTGTTATGCGTCATATTCGTCTTCTATTGTCATCGAGAACCACTCCTTGAATTTTCTCCCATCTGTAGTTGAACACTCTGTACTTATATAAAAAATTTATTACTCAAAATATGTATTTTTGAAATATTTATTCCAGCTATTTATGCGAGTTTATCATCAGATTATTTGGCCTCGCGTACATTCCATTACACAAATGATAAAAAGTGCTTGTTCCATAAAAATACTTTTTATCTAAAGAAATTCCAACGGCCAACGTTTCTTTCCACAAAAATTCGACAGGAATAAACGTTTTCTCGAACGAAACATATTAATTCGAACAAAATGTTTTTAAACACAAAATTAACTGAACTTACACTTAACTTTATTTCGATCTCTAAACTGAAACCTTAAAAAAAATATCACAAATCGATAAATGTAGCTTCATACTTTTCATTTATGTAAGTACTATGTAAATGTAATAAATAGACTGCGGATGTTTATGCAAAATAAAAACTTTCTTATTCAATTGTTGGGAAGTGAAATTAGATGAAAATGTATTCCTTCTTTCAATAATCTCAATAAGTCGATTATAATATACATAATAGCATACTTAAATTCGTTTGATGTCTTCACAGTTTTGTATTTCTCATACTCATATTTATTATAAATGCATAAAATCCGCAGTCTAGTAATAAAATAAAACTTTGCTTTCGAAAAATCGCTGAGATTTAAACTGATGAAACCGCCATTATCATGGCATCAATCTAATATTAGAAGAAGTTAAAATGATGAAATGGACACCGTATTTTATGGTTGTTAAAATCAACGAAGCGTGGCCTTTTCTATATAATTAGTATAAATTTTTGAATTTGCAGTGGATGAAGACTTGAAGGGTACACACCAGACGTTCATAATTCTGTGGATCACTCTAACCGTCGTCCTAGTGTTGGCTTTCTCCGCGCTCTGCCTAGTAATTTGTAAGAAACTGCTAAACAATATTGTAACGTACATGCTTTTGCACAATACCGAAGCCACCGTATTTGCGTAATTTTATTAAATGGGAACCATTGATAAATAAAAAGAATCAACCAAATTGTTGCACAGCTATAACTTGATTACAAGTAGTATTAGATTATTTGAAACTTTCTATAACACCAATTGAAATGTGTATTAATTACTTTCATCGATAGATAATCGTTACCAAAGTCGAAAGGCGCTTTCACGACGGCGACGAGATATGTTTGGTAATGGTACAGAGTTAACGTCGTTACGCGCCGTTACCGACCATATGATGACCGAGTTCAATCCGAATTATGAGTTCGCTGGGAATCTCTATAGTTTTAAAGATTTGCCGCAAATACCACGCGAGTACATCTATTTAGCAAAGTAAGTACATATCTGCCACTAAACTGAAAATTAAATAGTATCTTTCTTACTGATCCGTTATTCAATACGAAATTATATGCTAAATTAATCAAATGATATCGTTCATTCATAAGAAAAGTGACACAACTCAACATATATCTCTAAAAAAAGTATAATAATAAATATAATATAGTAATATATGTGATGTACTTTATAATTAGACAGCGGATCTTAAAATAAAAATCTAGTTGATTTACAACCAACTGGAGTGAAATAAAAATATATTTTCTTTCTTAGAATGTTTAATAGGTCGAAAATAATGTAACACTATGTTTAAGTTCTTCTGATGTTTCTTTTCACGGTTTCAAATTACACCTACTCGCTTTTGTCATAAATGCATCAAATCCGCTGTCTATTGATAACTAATGGACATGACAATTACCCCGGAATCTAAGTAACAGGTGGACACCCGGAGGGTTCCCTAGTTTTTATTTTGCTTGGCTTTACGCGAGGAGATTGGTATTCCCTCGTACCGAGCAACCGTATCGTGCTCAGACGTATGCGACGGAACACAGAATCGGCGACGAACACGGTAAATCTGGCGGATCACACACGCACTCGCGAAACGCGTCGGCACAAGTTCTGCGTTTGATCTCCGGAATAGTAGGGAAAGGAGAGGAAGAGAGATGAGAAAACCCGATTAGCAGAGACAGATGTAAGCAGAAAATAATATGTATTATCCACAAATAAGCGCGACAGCGCAAGGTACAAAATCGAACAGAAGGAAGCGTGCACTGAGACGCAAAATAAACAAAACGTAAAATAAACGTAGTAGCGCAAATAGCAAAATTAAACGAAAGAGCAAAATTAAACGAAAGAGCAACGTGCACTGTGGACCAAAATAAACAAAACGGGAAATAAACGTAGTAGCGCAAATAGCAAAATTAAACGAAAGAGAAGCGTGCACTAAGGCGCAAAATAAACAAAACGTAAAATAAACGTAGTAGCGCAAATAGCGAAATTAAACGAAAGATGGTATAACAATGATGAGAAAGGAAGCGAAATAGTAATGGAATATGAAGACGAGCAATGAGCCGTATGAGATGGCAAGAATAAGCGCGAAATCGAGAACTATGTTACGTGATTAGCACAAGGCTAGAACTGAAACTGGAACTCAACAGCACTGATCCTTGCCATATTTATAGGACAAGCGCGGACCATAAGAATTTGGAAGCTATTGTTAAAAGTCACGTGGGCACACGTGTTTTCGGACAAATAGATTGTCGCTAAGTTGATTTATCCTTGTTTAGAAGATGAGGATGTTGGTGCGTGCGTACGCGTGTACTTATATTTCCTGTATATATGCATCTATGTCCTATATATACATGTATATACATATATGTGTGTATGCATAGTGTATACATGCGTATCGGCGCTTCGCGTGGTTTCGCACAGTTATGATGTGGGCAAAGACGATATATACAATAGCGGAATTTGCTTTTGGCGCAAAGTCGATCGTCAGCTGACGTCACAATTTTCTTTATAGTTGACGAGATGTATCATCGCCTTTTTTGCGTAATGTGAATTACTACTAGTATTAGAACAATTTTGAATATTGTCAACGATAAAAAGATAGCACTAGAGATTGCCAGAACGTTCTCCCAATGCTTCAAGTTAATTGAGCCTTCCCTGAAATTAGTGTCTTTTCACATTGTACACAATGTACACCTTATGAGAAAAATGAACATATTTTCTTTATAGTTGACGAGTTGTATCATCGCCTTTTTTTGCCTAATGAATTACTACTGATATTAGAACAAGTTTCAATATTGTCAACGATAAGAAGATAGCACTAGAGATTACCAAAAAGTCCTTTACAATGCTTGAAGATAATTAAGCCTTCCCTGAAATTAGTGTCTCTTCACATTATACACGTTATGAGAAAAATGAACATATTCACTGTTATGTTAATATTGTCTTTATAGTTGACGAGTTATATTATATTTTCGACGAGTACGAGTAATTGACCTGTGTTTCAGACCCCTGGGCCAAGGAGCTTTCGGCGAAGTGTATCAAGGTATCTACAAATACAGGCGTAATGAAGAACATCCAGTCGCCGTGAAAACTATACCCTCTTCGTCCACGCCCCAAACCGAAGCTGATTTCATGATGGAGGCTCTAATCATGAGCAAATTTAATCATCCGAATATCGTTCATTTCATCGGCGTGTCTTTCGACAAGAATCCAAAATACATCGTTTTGGAACTTCTCGCTGGCGGCAACCTGAAGAATTTCCTTCGGGACGAAAGACCACGCGCGGTAAGCACGGTTCTCTATACGCTATTTACATTTCTTTAGGTTTTGGATACTTTCTTTTCTACACTCTGGATATTGTTATTATTAGTTTGAAAAGATTTTCCGAATTTCATTATAATTTCGTTAATGAAAATGTAATGACTACTGTAATCGTAGAACTATAATATCGTTTTACCACCTAAACATTTATCAGCCCGAAAAATCTATCCGAAACTTTTTGAAACGAAAAATATTATTTTGGTTTAATATGTTTAACATCCTCGTAAAGTAAAATGGATTCTATTCATAGAACCGTATAAGGTGACCTTTTAACAAAGAAAAAATTTATCTAATTGTTGTAAAGCTCGTTGCAAGACCGCTGCTGCAATGAACGTCTTGTACAGTAGGTGTTACTAAACCGACTAATTTCACTTTAAGTTCGTTTATTTTCGTTTAACTGTGTACCCTTCTGAATTATAATTTAAACAGGGACAACTGTTAATTTTTGGCGCTCGTCATCAATGGGGTGCATGCGTATATTCCTGTTTTGGCAGGATCGGCCTACGTCGTTGACGATGCTGGATCTAATAATGTGTGGCTACAATGTTGCGAACGGCTGCAAATACATGGAAGAAGCCCGTTTTATCCATCGAGATATCGCGGCGAGAAATTGTTTACTTACTTGCAAGGAAGTTGGTCGAATCGTGAAAATCGCGGATTTTGGCATGGCCAAGGATATTTACAGAAGCGATTACTATAGAAAAGGGGGCAAGGCTATGTTGCCTATCAAATGGATGCCGCCGGAAAGCTTTCTAGACGGAATATTCACTACGAAAACCGATGTTTGGTAAGTTTTTATCAATCGTTCGATCAAACAGGGTGTTTCAGCTAAATGGAACCAAATATCTACTTTATTTACTGTTGTGCACTAATCATTAGTGATGGGTTATGATACTACTCGAGCGATATCGATACCTGGTTTCAAAGTATCAAAGTATCATAAGCACGTATAAATACGTAGGTATCAAAAGGTATTGGTATCTAAATGTAGTGATGGGATTCACTGTCGAGTCGCGTTTGTTCTCGTCACGAGTTGAGTCGTTTCGAGATTCCTACATTCCTTCCTCAAGCAGCCATTAGTTGCGTTGTCTAGTTCGTTTACTTTTGTTCTATACATTCGTTTTCCTTGTCGACATATTCCAGTCAGACTTGGGTCAAATGTTTATCTAAATAAAAATTGCGAATAACGAATAAAAGATAAAAAAATTTGTATTCGTTATTCGAAGGTTCAAATAAAAAAAGTTTCTTTATTCGACAAGAATTTATCCGACGAATAAAGATAATTTTTTTATTTGAAGCGGATTTATTCGAACCTCGAATAATTTTTTCATCTTTTATCTTTATCTTTTATTCGAAGGATACGAATAACTCTTCGAATAACTCTTCGAATAACTCTTCGAATAACTCTTCGAATAACTCTTCGAATAACTCTTCGAATAACTCTTCGAATAACTCTTCGAATAACTCTTCGAATAACTCTTCGAATAACTCTTCGAATAACTCTTCGAATAACTTTTGCCAACTCGAATAAACGCGTTACCGAGCGTCGAGCTCCGAACGTCAAAGACCCAGCGACTGACAAACGGCATATAATTAATACAATGTAAGCAGATTGGGAATCATGCACGAATGAAAGTTTAAACTTTTAGATTTTTCAATATATCTTCGAAAATTTATTACGATTGAATTAAGGTGCTTTTCCTGATGAAAATGAGTCCAAACTCGAATTTAATCGAACAATTTTTATTGATTCGTAATGTTATGATAAAAATTATCTTATTAAAGAAGATAGATAGTCCAAATGATGTCGTGTTTGGACTCATTTTCATCGGGATAATCTGTACAACTTATTCGTATTAAAAATAATATTCGTATTAAAAATATAACAGTTTAAAGTGTCAATAATGCTTGTTTCCCCATCTGCTGACATTGTATGACGTTTGTCAGTCGCCGAGCCTTTGCACTAAAGAATCGAGACTTTTCGAGGAATCATTTGGAAATCGATACTTCTCGACACCTACAGTATATTTATTAATTATTATTGTCTCGATGCTTGTGTGTGTGATATCAATACCAGCCAGTGTTCGTTTTAGCAATACTCGTATCAAATGTCAATACCAAGCACTTAAGCTTATGATACGTATCAAACCTTCCAAACAATTACTTGAGAATCAAATTGCTTAAAACTCATGAGAAAAACTGGTATGACGCCCATCACTACTAATCATTCTTCTCAGAATGAAGTTGTACTGTTGCATGGTGTGCATCTGACAGTGAACAGTATCTTCTCTCAAGGTCACTTTTTTACTAGAATCCATTGCCATCACTATACATACACTACTGAAGTATGGACACTTAAAAATTAAGAAAAAAATAAGAACAGAAAATGTTTAGCGCAAAATAATTTCATTCCTAATCAGTTTTTCATGTTATAAGTATAAAATTAACGGCTACACATAAATGATTAAACAATATTCAAACAGAAATAAATTAATAACTTTTAAATCTAAATGTTCTTCTTGTCAAAAAATTCAACTTTGACATATATTACAGTTTTCGTTAATTGTGGTATTGGTCGTATTAATTTTTTTATTATTTCATCCGATGTAGTCCTTTATGCCTCTTGTACGAGTGCCCAAAGCTGGGTTTCAGAATTGGGGCATCTTTTCCTAACAGAAAAATTTATGTATATTACTATATTTATGTATACTGCAATACTTAAGAAAATAAAATATTAGTGACTTATTATTCGGTAAATAAGGGATGACAACGTAAAGATATTTTATACATACAAGTTGTGAATGATTATTTTAACTTTTTAACAAAGTGTCCATACTTCCATGAGCGGTACTGTATATTTGATTCGATATCTTTGTGGAGCATAGACAAACAAATCGAACAACCTTAACTTTTAACTTCGTAAATAAGATCGATGTGAATAAGATATTGATATTAGGACACTGTAAAGTGACAACTAGACTGCGAATCTTTATGCATTTATGACCTATAAAACTTCCAAAAAAAGCTAGAGTATAAAATTCGATAGAATTTTGTACAATCTTCATTTGTTTTGGATCTAAAAAGGCTGTTGCCATTAAAAATACGATTTTATTTGATTCCACTTTCCTAAAATTGTTCTACAGAAATTGGAAAATTCATGAACATCAGCAGTCTAGTGACGACATTATTTATTGAATTAATCAGATGAGTTAACTAGTCATCTGCATTTGAAAGATCAATGACCATATCCTTTTTCGATCACTCGATTTCGAGAAATTTGCATCTGAAGTTAATCAACTTGTATGGCTTAATTTGATGCCTATATTTTCTCCAAAGGCTGTACAATGTCGACCGAAACAAAATAGAATTTTATTTCGGTTTAGAGGAAATTAATAACATACATATTTATTAGACTAGATTCTTCAGAATCTTCATCACGAGTCGGACTGAATATTGTAGTGCAAAGGGGTTAACATTTTTTAAAGAACCTAACTATACATCTCATCAGATGAGTTTCATTTATGGGATGAACTAATTTCATTTCAAAGTAACTGACCAATAAGAACTGGATTAATTTTTTCTTACAGGGCATTCGGTGTTTTATTGTGGGAAATTATGTCTTTCGGATACATACCCTATACAGGATGCACTAACAGAGAAACCATGACGATGGTAACATCGGGTGTTCGTTTGGAAAAACCAGCGGGATGTCCAGATCCTATTTATGGAATAATGACGCGATGTTGGCATCCACGGCCAGAGGATAGGCCTAGTTTTGCGACTATTGTTGAAAGAATTGGTTATTGTTTACAGGTAAATAATGATATTTCGATTCTCAACGTAATCTCGAATGATTAATCTGAGAAAAAGCATATTTCAACAGGATCCTGACGTAACAAATCATCCAATGCCTAATTTTGATATATTACCAATCTGTCACAATGAAATTACAATGATGAGGCCGGACCCGGAAGCGGAGTGTATTAACGTACAATCTGAAGTGAGTACAGAATTTATCATTTTCCAAAAATTACTAAGGATGGGATTAAAATTTATTATTTCCCTAAAATTACTAAGGATGGGATCAAATACCGTTTGCACGATATAATTTACTATCACTCTTTGTCAATATGCAACTTAAATAAGTAGGCTCTGTCCAACTTCTTTTTAAAAGTAACCGATCAAAATTAACTGAACAAGAATTGCTTAAATTATGAAAACGAAGATGATACACAAACTGTTACGACATACACTATTCTCAATATGTAACATGATGACTTGTTTTATTACAATCCACAATTATTTGTATATATGTATACTATTTATTTATATACACTTATACGTATATAGACTGCGGATGTTTATGCATTTTCCAATTTTTTTAGACTTTGAAGAAAGTGGAATGATATAAAATCCTATTTTTAATGGGAACAGCCTTTGTACATCTGAAACAAATAAAAATTGTACAAAATTCTGTCGAATTTTATATTCTAGCAATTTTTGAACATTTTCGTAAGCCATAAATACATAAAGATCCGCAGTCTACTTATATATTATATATTTATATATACTTATGTATATTATTTATTTGTATATACTTATGTATATTATTTATTTGTATATACTTATGTATATTATTTATTTGTATATACTTACATTCCAATTATTTGTATATACAAGGGAAGGCCAACTTTTTACATACCAATTTTTGTTTATTTTACTTTCAATAGACAAAAGCGATAGTGTTCATAATTTTATGTACAAAATTATTGAGACAAAGTTTCAATGTAAACGAGAGTTTTTATACTTGATAAAGGATAGTTTCCAGTGTTATTTTCGAACACAATATCAGGGATTTTTATATCATTGAAATATTGTATACAGAGTGTCCCAAAAATGTTGTACTTCCTTCTACGGGGTGATCCCTAATGTTACTTGAAATAAGCATTCGTACTTGATTCCATCCTTAGAAATGATCGATTCCTAATCTAACCATTTGACTGTAAATTATATGATAAAACTATAAACATTCGCAAGCTACTTGTCAATGCAATATTGACATTGTTTCGTGTCTTTTGTCATGACTATTGCAGTAGTTACTTGATAGAACAACTTCTGTAATTTTCATAGCTGGATGCATGTGGCTACATGCAACCTAAACTCTTTGATCCACGATCAGTGAGTCAACGTTTGCCTCAAGCTGCTGCTAGTAACGTTTCGTCGGATTTTAGAAATGAAAATTCGAGTAAAAGAATGTTTCTGCAACCGACTGATCGTCCGAATATCTCTGAACAAACTTATGGCGGTAATACGAGTCGCGATGGTTTCAGTGATGAGAATGACGATACAGAGGTACATTTCACAAATCAACAAGCGATTAAGCTTCTGCAAAATTTTGTTCGTTATACTTTCGTTTACGTTGCACACATTACGAAATTCTAAACAATCGTAACTGTAATAAAAACAATCATCTTTTTGACTGATTTACGGTTTATGTGTTTCAGTTTCTTATTTCAGCATCCGGTACAAGCAATGTTTTTTCGGTTAAATTTTGCCCGCATATTCTATCACTGCTGTGTAACTTTCTTCTGAGTTTTCATTCAGTATTGTCAATACAAAGTCGACAAAGTATTATAATCTTTTCATATAACGGTAATTATTTAGGTAAGCGATTTCTCGCCGATTTTGATGAGCTTAAATCATGCTGTCAGATTTACTATTTGAAACAACTTTTGTCTATACATATGTCACTGTCACTCGGCTTTCAATTTTAACGCGTATGTATAGATAAAAGATGTGTAACCCTTAGCGCTCGAATGGTGACTCTGAGGCGCCACTAACAATTGCTGTCGGTATCTAAATCAGTTCCCAAACATTTTAGGTATTATACGAGGTATTATACCAACTTTATATCCATAAAATTTTAAAAATCATTGGGCATGTTATAGGTCGGAAGAAATGTTTAATTTCCAAGTTAAAAGGTTCGTAAATGTTCCGAGTGCAAAGGGTTAAAAAAGTAAAATTGACATCATACTTCAAGCTCATCAAAATCGGTGAGGATTTGCTGATGTAAATAATTATTATATGGTTTCTTAACACTTTATCTACCGGAAGCCTATTGATAGACTTTTCAAAAATTGCTGTATCAAAAGGAAGCTTAAAAATCTTCTTTTACACAATAATGCCAAACAAAATTATTAGATTTCATTATTAATACTAGGTTTACGGAGCTCTAGAAATAACTATTTCACATTATTTTATAAACATAACAAGAATGTGTCTATCCAAATTTTTGGCCATTTTTCCACTAATATATTCCCAAAGAAATAAATTTGATAAATAATTCCTCAGGGAAGCATCTTTACAATCTTAGTAATCCCAAATTAAATATATTAGAATCCGTCATTTTGACGGGCCTTTAAACCTAGTGTTAAGGGTGAGTTTTGTTGGTTCACGATTGAGGTAGCTGTTACACTTTCATGAATTATGGAATAATTGCCGGTAGATTGTGTGTTAACAGATCATCCACCCATCTGTGTTAGTAACATCCTTTACTTTCGCTCATAAAACACGTCGACAAAGTTTTGTCGGAGGATCCTAATGCCTCGTATAGACCTGAACATTTCGACGAATTTGTGCTATTCCCAGAATTTCTTGCGAACAACAATGGAAGCTGCAGCGGCGTATATTTATATTCATTATGCGTTAGCCGCGAAGGATAACCGAAGAAAATCAAAAGGATGGTGGCAAACACATTTATATACACAAGAAATGCAGAAAATGTTGGCAGTTTAGTGAGTGAATTAAAGTTTCAAAATGTAAGTGGACATTATACAAATTTCACAAGGATGATGCCTTCTGTAATTTTGAGTATTTACTAAACAAAATTTGTAAGAAAATAGAAAAACAGGATACTGTACTAAGAAAAGCAATACAGTAATTCTTCTATAGTCGCAAAAAGATTGTACACGTTGAAGGGAAAAAAATATCCCCTCCATCGTAGTAATTTGATCTCGGCTCGGGTATATCGGTGTGAACCACTACTAGTCCAATTACAAAACTTCTTTATTTTTCATTATTTTTTTATGGGACTTTCACTAACTTATTTATGGCATTTTTCTGATTAAAATGACACTAAACACGATGTAATTTCAACTGTATTTAGTGGTTTAATTGACGATGAAAGTTTTGGGCGTGAGGAAGGACAGCGTACGGAAAAGAAAGAGACGCGGAGAGTCGGCCGCGCGGCGCGCGGTCTCTTTTTACACGCGCTGTTCTTTTCTACGTTCGGCTTGGTCTTTAAAGCTCAAAAAATAGTGTCTGTCAACGAACTGTGCAAACGAACTTCCCCGAGGCTCTTGCGGCTATAAAGGATTTACTATACCAGCTCAAGATAAATTAGCATTAACCCATCGTTTCTTAGCACACAACGTCTTAAAGACGTCAATTTTACATCCATTTTATGTTTGAACGTCTTACGACATAAATTGGACGTTGTTTGAACGTCTTACGACATAAATTGGACGTTGTTTGAACGTTGTTTGAACGTTGTTTGAACGTTGATTGAACATTGTTTGAACGTCTTACGACATAAATTGGACGTTGTTTGAACGTCTTACGACATAAATTGGACGTTGTTTGAACGTCTTACGACATAAATTGGACATTGTTTGAACGTCTTACGACATAAATTGGACGTTGTTTGAACGTCTTACGACATATCTTACGACATAAATTGGACGTTGTTTGAACGTCTTACGACATAAATTGGACGTTGTTTGAACGTCTTACGACATAAATTGGACGTTGTTTGAACGTTGTTTGAACGTTGTTTGAACGTTGTCTGAACATTGTTTGGACGTCTTACGACATAGATTGGACGTTGTTTGAACGTCTTACGACATAGATTGGACGTTGTTTGAACGTCTTACGACATAAATTGGACGTTGTTTGAACGTTGTTTGAACGTCTTACGACATAAATTGAACGTCTTATGACATAAATTGAACGTTGGTTTGAACGTCTTACGACATAAATTGAACGTTGTTTGAACGTCTTACGACATAAATTGAACGTTGTGTGAACGTCTTACGACATAAATTGAACGTTGTTTGAACGTCTTACGACATAAATTGAACGTTGTTTGAACGTCTTACGACATAAATTGAACGTTGT
>CM052201.1:3542790-3558763 GCA_028455805.1 Lasioglossum figueresi
GCTGAGCTGTTCTACTGAAATTCCGGATACCTCCTCCGACATCATGTACTCCTAATACAAAATTCAATTTTCAGAAGTTTTTGGAGTTCTAATAGGAGAACATGATAGCGAAGGAGGTGGCACGAAATTCTGTAGTGCAACTCAACGATATGCCAGACAATCGAAAAATGTTTCTCCATCCAAAATTATCGGAAATGTCAATCTATTTCTACTATCGAATATTCATGTACAGGGTGTAAAAAAGAACACATTATCTGCTGTAACTAATATTCTTTATTTTTCATCAAAAAATTACAACACTAAAAGTGTATTATGATGAGATGAGAAGGTCTCCGGCAGGAATACATACATCAGCAACATTTCTTACTCGGTTGTGCCAGTGTTAAATAGATTGCTTCGGTGTTCCGCAACTTTTGATGCCTTCGCACTTTTAGAAAATACGTAGGTGTTTAAGGAAAATTTTCAAACGAATTGTAGTATTCATTCTTATTGGAATCTTCGCACGGTTGAGATAGTAGCATTTGGATTTAAAAGAGAGAACAAGAGATTGTAAATAAAATTAATGTATGTCGGGACGTGACGGCAGCAACGCAACCCGTTGGCAACGACGCGTAACATTTATCCATCGTACAAGAAAACAATCATATTGTCATTTGGAATTACACGCCTGTGTACGATTAAGTCTAGTTTTAAAGTAATAATTTAGACATCTAGTTAACGCGTTTACCGTCAAACAGCTCAGAGCCAGATGCTTGGGCATACCATTGTAACTGCCCAACGAAAGAGCAATAAAATGTTTACCATTTACCTGCATTCCTCTCCGTGCCGGCGCAAGGAGAGATGCGAAATAGGGTCCCGTAAAGAAAATGGGCTGGGATCTTGTTGAACGTGACCACGAGCGGCAGAACGGTTTTGGCTACGCTGCAGTGAAGAGCGTTTGGATTTTTGGAAAGCTATCGCAGTGGAGAGAGACTGTAGAAGACGGACGTGAGGTTTTCGTGCGAAGGTTCTGCCAGGCTCGTTGACGAAGAACCCACTCGAGCAGCCTCCGACATATATAATTACATACATTAAAGTTTATAAAACTATTTCTATATACTTTCTTTAACCACTTCGTTCCCATGGACGTGTTATCACGCGACTTCGAAACCGTTCGTATAACGCCACAGACGCGTTATCACGCGACGTAATGCCGCTTCCAAGGTGCCACGGACGTGTAAACACGCGGCGTAATGCCGCTTCCGCGGTGCGTGCGATGCTACACACGACGTATCTCGCATACTTCTTTATTAGACTAAGTGCTTTAATTCAAAAAATTATTAATTCTGGGAACGGTATAGGTAAATACCGTTTAAAGTGCGTTAATAATATTAAAGCGCTTTTAATTCAAAAAATTATTAATTCTGGGAACGGTATAGGTAAATAAAAACATTGATTTCAGGATATTTTAAATTTATTGTTTCAGTACATAGATAGTTTCGGTAACCGAACTATACTCATATGTACAATAATTGCAAAAAAACAATACAAATCTTGATTGGAAATATGAAAATAGGATCTCGAAAAAGCTTGTTGCCGTACATACTTGTTACTCTTCTCTACAATTAGATCTACAAGTTCTTTACAAAAGAAAAATTCAAAAATGGAAAGAGGAGACATGTTTTCCGATATACCGGATGCGTGTAGTACACCGTTATGTATGTCGGTATAACTAAAAACTTGTGGTTCAAAGTTTGTTGTAGAACCGGGAAAATTCTATTTTCTTTTAGTAATTGAACTTTTCCATCTTTCGGACAATGGAACGTTATCGTCGCTTACACTACTTTCGCTATCACTATCGCTGTCACTTACGATGCGATTTCTAATTCTTGGCATGATGGTCTACTCTCATGAACAATTAAACGGGAACTAACTGAAACGACATAGAAATAAGCGGTGTCCTCGGACGAAGCAAAAAAGAAAACAAGCCCGCGTGATAACACGTCCATGGGAACGAAGTGGTTAAGAATGCAGGGTAATGGGAGAAATGATCAGGATCGAGGATGTAGTGAGCGGGAGAAAGATATAAATGTCGAAGAGTGGTTGGACCAGTTGAGGAGAAAGAGAGAAAAGGGAGCATAAATACACCAAAGAAAATACCAAAGAAAATACCAAAGAAAATACCAAAGAAAATACCAAAGAAAATACCAAACCAAAAACAGATGTTAGGAAATGGGGAAGGATGCAATAATTGGGTTAGTAATAATTAGGATAGTATCAGAGTAGGTCAGGGTAGGAACGAGTGAAACAGAGAAAGAGGGTGTGAGAAGGTATGAACCGAATGTGTGAATAAGATAAATCTGTAAAGTTAGGTTAATTGTAAACCAAGTCACATTTCTTAGCCGTAAGGCGGAAAATAAAGCAAATACATACATATACTTTCTTTAATAACATGAGTAATAAACCAAAATTGATTTTGCTACGTTTCGTGTTCTTGTAATACATTTTTCATAAATGCTATTTCCACTGTTCAAAAATAGGCGCCACATACATGTGTAGCCTTCAGTAGTAAAAATGAAGTATATAGAATAGTCAGTTCTTGCTAATACGCCTAATTCCTGAACTATCGGTAACATGGGACGCGACACAGAAATGGTGCGGGGCTTTTAGAGTCTCGCTGGGCCAAGACAGAAAAGCCCATTAGATATAATGTACTAGGTGTGATCAAAAAGTAAGGTGACTTTTTGAATTTCGCGGGATACCTACAGTCGATTTTCGTTTTCTTTCTTTTCTTATGCTGGTACATTCGTCCCGAACATATGTTCACAGTTTCAGCTATATAGCATTTTTTGTTTGTTCGTGAGAAGCATAAAGGTTAGAAGTGTTTTGCGTGTTCGGCGAAGTTTGTTCCGAAACTGCTTAATTTTGACCAGAAGAAACGTACGCACGAGCATCGCTCAGGAGTTGTTGAACGACGTCAACGATGATCCTGATTTGCTCAAAAGGGTCATAACTAGTGACGAATCATGGATATATGGTTATGACGTCGAAACCAAAGTCCAATCGTCCCAATGGAAGTCCCCAGAAGAGCCAAGACAGAAAAAAGCACGTCAGCTTCGATCAAATGTCAAGGTTTTGCTCACGGTTTTCTTCGTTTATCATGGCGTAGCGCGTCAGGAGTTCTTACCACAAGATCGTACGGTTAATAAGGAGTATTACCTTGAAGTTATGCGCCGTTTGCGTGAAGCAATACGAAAAAAACACCCGGAATTTTGAAAACACAATTCATGGATTTTGCGTCACGATAATGCACCTGCTCGCGCATCGTTGCTTGCGAGTAATTTTTTGGCCAGAAACAACACCACAGTCATGCCTCAGCCACTATATTCACCGGATTTGGCCCCCTGCGATTTTTTTCCTGTTGCCAACACTGAAGAGACCCATGAAAGGACGGAGATTTGCCACGATTAAGGAGATAAAGACTGCATCGCTGGAAGAGCTCAAAGCTATACCAAAAAGTGCCTATCAGAAGTGCTTCGAGGATTGGAAAAAGCGCTGGCACAAGTGTATTATATCTAAGGGGGATTACGTTGAAGAACATAAATATTGATGAATAAATAAATATTTTTTGATCAAAATAAAATGTCACCTTACTTTTTGATCGCACCTCGTACACTACTGTGCAAAAGAAATAAAAGCACCCAGTATAACAATAAAATATAATGATAAACAATATCTTTATGAAGAAATTGTATTTTACAATGATTGATTTATTGCATTTGAAAAATATTAGATAATCCGCAATAACACATATTCTCAGAACTATTCAATTAAACAGCGGAATCCTTTTTCACAATTTACTGTGTCCTTATTTGATTTTTTACGTTTTTCTATTAAATATGGCTGAGTGCTTCTTTCTTTTGCACAGAAGTGTATATGTATGTTACGATGTAATTGCCGGTTATTATATACACGGTGAGTCGGGAGGAACGGACCAAACTCCGGGAGTGGATTGTACACAGGAAAATAATAATTATATTTTTCTATCGATCGTATTTATTGTTAGTAAAAATGTTAATGCTTTCGGCGCAAGGGTTCGATCATTTGTTACTAATTTATAAAGCCATTTTGCAAATTACTAAAGTAATTCCGAAGGTCTGTGAACAATTTTTATATTAAAACAAATGAAGAATATTTTGAAATTTAAGAATATTTTGAAATTTATGAATACATAACAGAGAAAGGGAATAATGCTACTTACTAATTACTTTAGTAATTTGCAAAATGGCTTTATAAATTAGTAACAAATGATCGAACCCTTGCGCCGAAAGCATTAACTATTTTATTAACAGGAAAATAATATTAAAAAACTCATATGTTCTTATCCGATTTTCATTTTATATTTTTTTTCAATTTTCTTTTTCAATCAGAAGAGCAACAACCGCCCTTTGTAGACGAAGCCGAAAATGTTTAGAGGTCAATGACGGTATTCTCAAACATTTATTAAAATAATACTACGATAACCGAAATTTTAATGCATGAAATTTTGTTTAATTGTAATCACGCTATAAAATGAAAACAAATGAAAACAAATGAAAACAAATGAAAACAAATGAAAACAAATGAAAATCGGATAACATGAGTTTTTTTACATTGTTTCCCTGTGTACAATGCACTCCTGGAGTTTGGTCCGTTCCTCCCGACTCAGCCTGTATAATCACCACTAAATTTGGTAAATGTGATAAAGTATTAAATATTTATCAAATTAACCAGGGAGATGATACAATTCTCAACTAGTAATGGTGAATGTGATAAATATCTTGACTGATTGAGCCAGTGGAATACAGCTCAGTTTTTTGAGTAGTTACTAGTCAGAAGGATAGTTTTTCGTTTGACACTATAGCGCGAAAGGTTGCGAATAACAATATTTATAATTTACAATTCAAAATTCAATAAATGATTAGGACTATAACTGGATGTTTTATTCTTTCTTTGAACGACATTGATCTGTGTGTGGGTTAGTTCTGGGTTATTAATATAATTAAAACCTCTACCAAATTTGGAACAACTTAGGTCGGTTTTATCTCTACCTAAATCATACCAATGTCGTTCCCGCTTGCTTGCTTGCTTAAAACAAAAGAAAAATAAAACACTTTAACTGTAAGGTTGTAAAGTCTCATCAGAACAGTCTCTTACAAGATAGTTAGTAAGAAAGTAACGGTATTAATAGTGCAGGGCTGGTCTAGACTAGAGATGTCGGGTGTCCAGTGAGAAAAAGGAGACCCTTTGAATTCCTAGAGGTCTGTCAAAATCTTGTGGTTTGCGCAAACTCACATTCATAGGATCATAAAATCTTGGTTGGGCTTTCAGAAACCTTATCCGCACAGTACTCATATTCAGAACACAGTTATTTACATTGGCTTGATCTGGGGACGTCTGACTTCAGTTCAACCAACATAGTATAGTGTCACGTCCGGTGATTCAGCCACTAATAATAATTAATAAATCCAATCATGTATAACACATATATTCTGAATTTCTTTTTATATTTGCTCTACTAACGTTCCACGGGAAATAAAACAACAAATATTATAATTAAAAATTAATATTTAATTATCGTATATTACACCACATTGCGAGCGATAGAACTAAGGGGAATCTATAAGATATATTTCGCAGTAGACTACATGGGATTGCTAACCCATATGATTGATTTCGAAATTTAATCTCATCTTGAATTTAAAACTTCATTGAACAAATTCAGAACACAGCAAAATCTGTTTTATTAAACAAATTAAATAATTCGAAATACAATATGCGAGCGATCAATCAAACGAAACATCCGTTGAAACCAATCTATCACTAAAGAATGAAAAAGATAGTCCACTAGAAAATAAAATAAACACTACGTAGAAACTCAAACTGTTCTTCTGAATTTTTTGACTGACTTTTTATACGTGTTCTGTTCACAAAAAATTCCAAACATGTTCAGAACTTTATATATATATATATATAAGCTTGTCAGCTCATAACTCCTTCACTACGTTTCCCAATAAAATACGGGAAAGCATATGTTCTCCACGTGTAGACCAGACACGACCAAATGAATATTAAAATCTGCAGCATGGTAAGTATGACACAAACACGTGGTGGCCTAACATTTCTCCACAGTGCTGTATCTTTAAAAAAGGATAATGCACTCTTCAGTTTGATATACAATACTTGTATATTACAAAACAGAGCACGAGAAATGCATGAAATGGGAAAAATAAGTGAAATCATAAAAATATGAAAATAAGAAAAGGTTTCCCCAAGTACATTCTAATTTATTAATTGATAACACAAAATCCAAAATTTTAAAATTGAGTAACGAAAAGAATCATCACTTTTCTTATTTCAGGTATTTATTACAAAATTTAAATTGATCTAGAACCGAAATGCTTCGAATCGTATCAATTTAGATCTCGGAAGCTCCTATTTTGAACCAAGAGAATGCTATTCTCACCAACCACCACGAGAATTAGTTTAAGAAATCGATAGATCCTAAATCGATACGATCCACGTCATTCTGTACCTACTGTTACGTCCTAAGATGGACGTTTTTAGAGGTACATAGTATTAATTCAAAGATTTAGATGCAGGATATAACGCAGTTTTTGAACCTACCTGGATTCACCGGCTTCGGTTCGGGTAATTGAGGATTTCTTAGAACTAATTGGCTTTATTGGTGGATTTGGATTTGTTGAAATCGAAGTCAGGTAATTATAAATGATTCGAGAGTTCGATCTTAACAATAAACAAACAAAAATATACCTTATGCAACAAATTTTGGATACATTGAGTTATTGGGATATTATTATAAATTGTTAGTATTTACCGTAAAATTGGTTCACTTTCGTTAAGGCTGTTGTTGTGGTGATATTGGAGAGAGTCCAACGGGTGTACACGCTTTAGATTAAACTTAACTTCACTTTAAATCCAAAAAAACAAACTGACAATGAATGATTGACTTGACTTGAACTATACAGAATATCGTAAAGATTTCGGATGGCGACTGAACGACTATCTGTCTGAACGACTATCTGTCTGAACGACTATCTGTCTGAACGACTATCTGTCTGAACGACTATCTGTCTGAACGACTATCTGTCTGCACGACTATCTGTCTGCACGACTATCTGTCTGCACGACTATCTGTCTGAACTAAAAACTGAAAAATTGAAAATCCATTTCATAGATCGATCAATCCATTGTTGTAAGCTTAATCTTCATAGGGTGGGTGCATCTTCGGCAATTCTTCGTAATCGCTTTTCTTCTTAATTTTTCGTCTGCATTTTAATCAGATGTATAATTTTCGATTCGTTTTATCATTCTCTTTGCTAGATTGCGTGGCTCTACGCAACCTCCTACGTAATTAATTACCAGTCTATTTTTCATCGATTCTTTGTCCATTTCTTCTACGTAGTGTTTATTCTAATTTCTAGTGGACTATCTTTTTCTTTCTTTAGCGATGAATTGATTTCAACGGATGTTTCGTTTGATTGGTCGCTCGCATATTATATTTCGAATTATTTAATTTGTTTAATAAAATAGATTTCGCTGTGTTCTCAATTCGTTCAATGAAGTTTTAAATTCAAGATGAGATTAAGTGTCGAAATCAATCATATGGGTTAGCAGTTCCATGTAGTCTACTGCGAAATATATCTTATAGATTACGATAATTAAATATTAATTTTTAATTATAATATTTGTTGTTTTATTTCCCGTGCAACGTTAGTAGAGCAAACATAAAAAGAAATTCAGAATATATGTGTTATACATGATTGAATTTATTAATTATTATTAGTGGCTGAACCATCGGACGCGACATCGGCAAGAAACTGATGCAAGTGCGATTTCATGTCATCAGCATTAGCGAATGTTTTGCCATTCAAAGAGTTTTGTAAACTTCAGAATAAATGCTTATCTGATGGTGCAATGTCCGGGCTATATGGTGGATATGACATCACTTCCCAACCAAGCTCAAATAATTTTTCACGTGTTATCAGAGATGCGTGTGGCAAAACACAATGGTAAAACATTCACTGATGCTGATGATGACCTAACCTGATATCGCACTTGGATCATTTTTATTTAAGGTTCAGGACCAGAAGTTCTACGAGCGCGGAATTATGAAGCTACCAGAAAGATGGCAAAAGATCATCGAACACAATGGAAAATATTTGATTGATTAAAGTTCATTGCTTGAATAAACAAATTCGGTTTTATTTCGCCTTAGAACGCCGAAATTACTTTCTTGTCAACCTAATAGAATAGTCGTGCGTTAATTCGGAAGATCGTTGTACGAAGAAGAATTAGAGGAGATTGTTCATATTCGACGATAGCGCTTACAAATACCAGTGAGACATTCCTCCTCTTGATCTTCTGCTTGCACCATTCGTTTTCCTGACAACTGTTGGCTGCGAACAACACGTATACCAGGCATCGAAAAATATATAGATAAGCACAAACGATGAAACCTTCCGACAGGCAGAGAAAACGGAGCACCGTTTGGAACGAGGAAGGGGTATGGACGACAATTCGAGTTTAGTTTGCAGCGTACAGTACGTTTGTGCCGCCCTTTCGAGAATCTTGAAGCTTACAGCGTTGTCCGCAGGCTCGTAACTATATTTACCAAAGCATCTTTATTAGGGAGATGTCGAATTACTCCTACTATTACGTGAAAACGGTCATTGACGACACCGACAAGCCGAGAACGTACAAATTCTTAAAAGGGTAAGTTGTCACCAGCGAACAGAAATCAAAAAATTTCTTTATTTCGCTTCATCCTCACAATAATCACGTCTACTTACTGTGACAACTGAAATGTGGAATGAAGACCACAGGTGTTCAATGACTCCATTTCATGATAATATTCTCATTAATTTAATTGGCATTACAATAAATCATTTGAATTCTCTCTAATTGCTTCAGCAATTAAAATGATTAAAACTGACCGCAGAAACATGTTCACAATATCCATTAATCCCCTTCTTCGCTCATTAGGACATTGAAACTGAATTTTATGATTGAACGAATAATTGTATCCTTCATACACGAGCAAAATTTAATTAGCATTACAGTAAATCGTTTGAATGCCCTCTAACTGCAGCAGCAATTAATTTCTTTCGTTATTATTAGTTTCTCGTTTAACGTATTCCGGCGGGAAGTGTTAATCGTTCACTCATTAGGACACTGAAACTGAATTTTAGCCTTGAACGAATAATTGTATCCTTCATTCACGAGCAAGATTTAATTAACATTATATTAAATCATTTGAATTCCCTCTAACTGCATCAGCAATTAATTTCTTTCGTTATTATTGCTTTCTCGTTTAACGTATTCCGGTGGGAAGTGTTAATCGATCACTCAGTAGGACACTGAAACTGAATTTTAGCCTTGAACGAATAATTGTATCATTCGTACACGAGCAAGATTTAATTAACATTATATTAAATCATTTGAATTCCCTCTAACTGCATCAGCAATTAATTTCTTTCGTTATTATTGCTTTCTCGTTTAACGTATTCCGACGGGAATTGTTAATCGTTCACTCATTAGGACACTGAAACTGAATTTTATCCTTGAACGAATAATTGTATCCTTCATACACGAGCAAGATTTAATTAAGATTATATTAAATCATTTGAATTCCCTCTAACTGGAGTAGCAATTCATTTCTTCATCATTATTATTTTCTCGTTTAACGTATTCCGGTGGGAAGTGTTAATCGTTCACTCATTAGGACACTGAAACTGAATTTTATCCTTGAACCAATATTTGTATCCTTCGTACACGAGCAAGATTCAATTTACATTATATTAAATCATTTGAATTCTCTCTAACTGCAGCAGCAATTAATTTCTTTCATCATTATTGCTTTCTCGTTTAACGTTTCCCGGCGGAAAGTGTTAATCGTTCACTCATCAGGACACTGAAACTCAATTTTAGCCTTGAACGAATAATTGTATCCTTCGTACACGAGCAAGATTCAATTAAGATTATATTAAATCATTTGAATTCCGTCTAACTGTATCAGCAATTAATTTCTTTCGTTATTATTACTTTCTCGTTTAACGTATTCCGACGGGAATTGTTAATCGTTCACTCATTAGGACACTGAAACTGAATTTTATCCTTGAACGAATAATTGTATCCTTCGTACACGAGCAAGATTTAATTAACATTATATTAAATCATTTGAATTCCCTCTGACTGCAGCAGCAATTAATTTCTTTCATTATTATTACTTTCTTGTTTAACGTATTCCGGTGGGAAGTGTTATTCGTTCACTCATTAGGACACTGAAATCGTTTGTCCTTAATAATAATTTTATCCTTGAACGAATAATTGTATCCTTCGTATACGAGCAAGATGACAGTCACAGTGTTGGTAAAATCTTTCCGTATCGAAATTCTTAAAATGCTTTTTCATATGTCTATTCGTGGAGCCACGCGCTAGCGTCAGACTGCTCGACTCTGAAAAGCTCTATGTAAAAAAATCACAGCAAGAAACACGAGGGCAACGACAGACCTCGTGTGATTAAAAATAATATCGGAAGAATGTAATTTATCCGTAGGAATCCCGCCTTGTTTCAACCTCCGGGGGACACGTGGTCCACACATGGCCGCTACAATCTTCTCTCGCGGCTGCTCAGAGGAGGACTTTCCGGTTCAGGTGACGTCTATCATCCAGGCAACGCCATCTTTAAGGTTCGTGATCGTTATTCGTTTCTTAATAATCGTGTGCAGATATTTCACACGCTTGGTACAGCATACCTGAACAATCCTTTCTTGCGAGAAACTCTGGCGATCCACCAAAGAATTTCGGTTTCTTCCGAAGCTTTTCTATCGCTGCGCCGCTGTGCTGGTTCTAACAAGTTTTTAGGGGCCATTTAGTTGGATACATTCGACCCGGAGATCTAGCAGAGCCGAAACGAACTTCGCAGAGATAGAATGAAACCGAGCAGCTCTGCGATGGTCGAGTAATGTCAGCAGGGGGGGAAATTTTTCCAAGCTCTTCTTTGGAACGCCGCCAAATACAGCTTTTAACATAAAACGAGCCCCTTGCACGTTGCCTACAACATATAACGGATTCATATTTTTAGCCAGACTACTGTCAAGGTTATTACCCAATTTTTCATTATTATTGCCTCGTTTTTATACCGTTGCCAGTCTCTGTTATCGTTGTTTGCTGCTTTCCGAAGTGTACCAGCGATTTTCGTATCAGTCGTTCTCGGGCCAAATCGAGTAACTCCACTTTATGAAATATTTTTAATTTAAGTGTCAAAGCATTTGGTTCAGTCATAACTTTTTTTTATTAATAACAAATTTCACAAGTAATATAGGTTAACACCATTAAACGACAAAATTTTTTATGGTCGCCGAATAATAAATAATTTATTTCAGGAGCCATTCTGATTAACTCCGTACTCTAATGAAATTCGCGTTCAAAAAAGTTTTTTTGTTCGCTGAATAATAAATAATTTATTTCAGAAGCCATTCTGATTAACTTCGTACTCTAATGTAAATCGTTGCAATAATGAAATTCGCGTTCAAAAAATTTTATCGTTTAATGGTGTTTATCTGTATTATTTTGGAAATTTATTATAAATAAAAAAAGTTATGACTGAACCAAGTATTTTGACACTTAAATTTAAAATATTTCAAAAAGTGGAGTTAAACGATTTGGTCTGTGAACGGCTCATATATGTGTTTCTTGCGGAAATAGAATGATTGAAATTAGAGGTTTCTTAGCGGTTAATTCAATAAAAAATATAATTTGAAGACTGAGTTTGATGTTATTACTTTTTTTCACTTGTCAAATCGATTAACTCCCTTAGTAACCCAAAAGTTGTGATATTAATAACGATTACACCAAGAATATCTTATTCATTCTACATGTCTTCATATGAAAGCTACATCTGTTTCTATGCATTATACAATGTTTATTTCAATTTTTATTTTAAAGGGAATTTTGAAAAACAATGTACATTGTTTCATTACATTTTTCCACTTTCTGTTTTATGAAGTTAATTGATCAACACTGACTGTCCCATTCTCGAACAATTATGGACACTTAAACAGAAATAATTTCGTTAAAAAAGTAGTACGAGCATCTGTGAAAATATTAGAAATTTGTGCATGAGTAGATGCACCACAGATTTGGAGATTGAAGTTTTACAAAGAAATCTCAAAACTTGATCTATGATTTTTTAATGTTTTTACCTGTGTCCTCAGTTTGTCGGCTGATCAATGAATGCCGGTTGCTAGCAGATATTATTATATCGTGCGAAAATATCCTAGAACAAAGCAATAATAATAAGTATGTCTTTTTACGAAATTGTGTTGAAATACGTTTTGGGTTCACTGTATTTTCTCATCATAACTGACGTGTGGTTGACAAACTAGTCATTTGATTGAAGTTGATGAAGGAGGACCAATATTTTTTGGAAATGTTCCATTTACATATACGACACCTTCGAATTTAACAATCTTGAATGTCTAAATTTCTTTAGACTTAATGTGTTAACTTGTTAAACTGTAAAAGAGAATCGCTACGTAAACAACGAAAAATAAATGATTATTTAATAGTCGTTTTTACTTGATGCAACATCTAACTAATTTTTACGATACTATGTTACGGTGGTTGTAAAATATATTTGAGAACTGACAAGTACATCTGATAAGTAATTTCAGAATAGCCAAGGTATTTAGTTAATCGAGATCACGTCGGTAGGATCATCGATCTTGAAATTTGAAAATAAATTTCATGCCATTAATTCACTACTGAGGCAGTTGCGAAACTGCACATTATTCTCTTCTGCCAAAACGCACGTTCTCACAACATCTGCTCACGTGAGCTATTAGACAAGATGTAGCAATAGACTGCATTTGAAACAAAATGACACATACGTTTTCCTAGATTACACTATTTTTGTCTTAATAGTTCATCGCGTTGACACTTCATCGATCCAATCTGTATAAATATATTTATCAAACCGTAACACAGCTCTTAACAAAATTAAAACAATAGAATACGAATATATATGCTCTGTGCATATTAAGAGAAGAAATATTTACTGCAACGAAAACATAAAACACCATTAAATGCAAAATTAACGAAACTTCACAAAAATCTGTCTAAATATATTAATCAAACAAGAAACATAGCTGTTAACAAAGTTAAAACAATGGAAGATAAATTATATACGCAAGAAATATTTACTGTAACGAAAACATTAAAACGCGATTAAATGCAAAACTAACGAAATTTCACAAAAAATACTTATAAAATCTAAAACCCTATACTTAGTACTTATACGTAGACAGCGGATTTTATGCATTTATGACAAAAATGAGTGGGTGTAATTTAAAACAGTAAAAACATTAGAAGAATTTAAAAATACTATTATATTGTTTTCAACTTATTAAACATCTTACGAGAGAAAAGAAATGTCTATTTAACTTCAGATTGTTACAATTCAGGTAGAAAATTTTTATTTTGCATAAATACCCGCTGTCTACTTATAAGACATTATTATGAAAAAATTACATAATCTATACACGACCTGATTTAAAACATGTAGAATTCGTGGTAAAGCAAGACGAACACATACATATATGTTTCGCTAGGAGGAAAACCGTGATCGGTAATGCAATTCCTCTTACAAATTTAAATATAGTCCCGTCATTACGATCTGACTTCCAAGAATCACGATACCTTTGAATTCTAAAATTTTCCAAGCACCAAGGGAACTATATACTGTTTTTCCGAGTACCAAATCTCATGGGGAAACACGTTATTTCAACAGTACGTGTAAACTATAATAGACACATTCTCTCCCGCGTGATACGAATATTCAAATGACTTATAAATAGACTGCGCAGTTTGTGCATTTACACGTGATACGAATATACAAAGGCACATCAAGTGGCTTAATTGTTGCTTCACACTGATCTTGTTAGAGATCATAATAAAAGATTTGCGGTTCGTTTGATGTCGTTTCTTGCAAATTAAATTTTGTAACTCTTCCAGTGTCAAAAACTCATAGCACACGGACTGCATAATATTAATAATTATAATCAATATCTCTGTAATATACTCATATCTCAAAGAAGCTAAGCCAAAATATTATAAAAATACTAAAAAGAAAATTCTTTACATCGTCATCTATTTTTTTCCAAACCTGGTGTGCCTACTTTACATTTAATGTTGGTTCAAGACTTATACAATTGTATAATTGTTTAATACCTTTTGACTCAATTTTACTGTACTACTAACTTTTAATAATGTTGAGATCGGGAGATCTTGGACAATCATTTTATTGTTTTTAGGAAAGGTATCCCTTCACTACCTTTGTAGTGCGAGCCACACAGAGTTTTCGTGTTGGAGATTGAATGTATCTTCAATAACAATTGTGGCATATGCGTTTGCTTGTTCATCAATCATTCAATAAATATTATATCCATTTTCTCATACTGGCCAATGTCGAACCAAATCACTATGCTTCCACCCTCCATTTGGCGATGGCACAATATTTATTGCGCGTGTCTGAAATCAGGATAATAATAATTGACACTATCAGGTTCATCTAGCAAGTTGTAAATTCAATCTCTTCTCGTTCGTAAATATAACTCTTCAGCGTTTTCTCTTCGTAAGTATACGCTTTTCTGAAAATTGCAGACTCGTTCAAATACGATGTCTTCTGCAATTTTCTTTTTACTGAATGCTTTTTTAAACCGCGTCTCACAAACACTGTTCACAAGTAGTGAGGATGGGGATTAATAACGTCAAAGAAAAGATCAAGTAGATACACTCTCGATATAGTAATCTTGAAATTATTATCCTTGATGTGTCATTGAAAACCTCTTTTTGACATTCATCATTTGCAATCTACAGGCTGTCTCAAAATCCCTTCCACATCCGGGAATGGGAGGTTCCTGAGATCGAAGCAACATTTTCCTTTGCAAAAATGGTGTCTGTGGCTTTGTTAAGGACTGCGTCTCCTAGACAGACGACACTCGCGCGTGCCTGCACACAGTCACCACAGTACACTACACACCGCTAGACCACGTATACTTACGCGAGGATAGACAAAGGTCTGGGATTCCCCTCCTGATTTCTTAATAATGCAAAGACGGGGATTCTTAGTACTCAAAATCGTTGAATGAAAGATCAATCTAGAGGGCTATTTGCCTCAAAAGTCTTACTTTTACGTTTACGACGCGTAATTCTAATTATTCGGCAGCATGTCGCGGAGCCGCGAGAAGCAATGGACAGGCGACGGTGCTGCCGCCTATCGTGGCTGTCGATAGGCCTGGCAGAGTAAGTTACACAGAATAAAATGACTTCAAAAAGACTGTACCAAACATGGACGTCATTATACCCCTTTTAAAATCAGAATAAAAATTGAACAGAATAAATTACACAGAATAGAATGACTTTCAAAAAGACTGTACCAAACATGGACGTCATTCAACCCCTCTTAAAATCAGAATATATTACACAGAGTAGAATTACTTTAAGACGACTGTACTAAACATGGACGCCATTCAACCCCTCTTAAAATCAGAATAAAAATTGAACAGAATAAATTACACAGAATTAGAATGACTTCAAAAAGACTGTACCAAACATGGACGTCACTCAACCCCTCTTAAAATCAGAATAACAATTGAACAGAATAAATTACACACAATAGAACGACTTCAAAAAGACTGTACCAAACATGGACGTCACTCAACCCCTCTTAAAATCAGAATAAAAATTGAACAGAATAAATTACACAAAATAAAATGACTTCAAAAAGACTGTACCAAACATGGACGTCATTATACACCTCTTAAAATCACAATAAAAATTGAACAGAATAAATTACACAGAATAGAATGACTTCAAAAAGACTGTACCAAACATGGACGTCACTCAACCCCTCTTAAAATCAGAATAAAAA
>CM052201.1:3558863-3591723 GCA_028455805.1 Lasioglossum figueresi
TGTACCAAACATGGACGTCATTATACACCTCTTAAAATCAGAATAAAAATTGAACAGAATAAATTACACAGAATAGAATGACTTCAAAAAGATTGTACCAAACATGGACGTCATTATACACCTCTTAAAATCAGAATAAAAATTGAACAGAATAAATTACACAGAATAGAATGACTTCAAAAAGACTGTACCAAACATGGACGTCATTATACACCTCTTAAAATCACAATAAAAATTGAACAGAATAAATTACACACAATAGAATGACTTTAAGACGACTGTACTAAACATGGACGTCGTTCATCTCTTCCTTAAATCTGAATAAAAATTGATATCGACAGCCACGATAGGCGGCAGCACTGTCGCCTGTTCATTGCTTCTCGGGGCTACGCGACATGCTGCCGAATATTGAGAATTGCGCGTCGTAAATGTAAAAGTAGGACTTTTGAGGCAAATAATTCCCTAGATTAATCTTTCATCAAGCGATTTTGACTACTGAAGAAACCTTGTCTTTGCATTATTGAGTAATCAGGAGTGTAATCCCGGACCCTTGCAATCCTTGCGACGTATACGTGGTCTAACGGTGTGTGAGTGTACTGTGGTGAGACGCAGTCCTTAAGAAATCATTCTGCACATTCTAATTGACTAAAAGGCCTCGTCAAATGAAGGTCGTCTTTACGACGCGACGGAGCTTTGATGTTTCCTCCTTCAAGATACGTTCACCCTGTCTGGTATAAAATTAATCGCGACCACCGCCATCATCGCACCGAGACCAACATCTGGAAAGCTTTACACGTTACGGTATGCTTACAGAATATACATGTACAGGGTGTATAAAAAGTAATGGTCATCCGTCCTAGGGGTGAAGCTACACCTCTGGATCGGTCGACATTTGTAACAGAAACTTGTCGCAAAATTGTTTATAACAGTTTTTTTTTACATCACCGTCTTCTACTCATCGAGAAGAGAAAAAGTTTGAAAGGAGCTGTATGTCGCAAACAAATAGTAATTGATAAAATTGTTAATGCCTTCGGCGCAAGGGTTCGATCCTTCTTTTTTGTTGAATCTTGTAACATTATTCTTAATCAAATTTGGAATTATATTATTAGATCTACATTTTAATAAAAACAATTTTCTCTTACTTCTCTTAGCAATTGATAATTTCGTGTTGGACCAGTCCACGAGAACCTTTACAATTTCAAATCCAAACTGTCTTAACATTACCGCGTAAATACTTTCCTTTGTTGTGAGTGTTTCGCCATCCATGATAATTATAGCTTTCTATCGATCGTATTTGTTGTTAATAAAATTGTCAATGCTTTCGGCGCAAGAGTTCGATCCTTTCTTTCGATCAAAGGATTGATTCCTTGCGCCGAAAGCATTAACAATTTTATTAACAACAAATACGATCGATAGAAAGCTATAAATAGTAATTGAGATATAAGCTGTTAAAGCTTTTGCAAAATTTGATTGTGTGAAAGCCTACCACTACAGTCCACACGTCCGTGTCGATGAGACAGAACATAATCGTGTATGTGCCATGAGACAAAGGAAATTTAAGGACTGCGTCTCCTAGACAAACGACACTCGCGCGTGTCTGCAAATACGAGGTTAAAGACGGGGTTTCTTAGTAGTCAAAATCGTTAGATGAAATATCAATCCAGGGAGCTATTTGCCTCAAAAGTTCTACTTTTAGGTGGCAGCACCGTCGCCTGTCCATTGCTTCTCGCGGTTCCGCGAAATGCTGTCGAATAATGAGAATTACGCGTCGTAAACGTAAAAGTAGGACTTTTGAGGCAAATAGCCCTCTAGATTGATCTTTCGTCTAGCGATTTTGACTACTGAAGAAACCTTGTCTTTGCATTATTGAGTAATCGGGAGTGGAATCCCGATCCCTTGCAAGCCTCGCGTACGTTTACGTGGCCTAGCGTCTGTCTAGGAGACGCAGTCCTTAAATTACGTTTGTCTTGTGGCACGCACACGATCATGTTCTGTCTCATCGACACGGACGTGTGGACTGTAGTGGTAGGCTTTTGTCTATACGTATAATTCCACACAATCAAATTTTGCAAAAACTTTAACAGCTTATATCTCAATAACTATTTGTTTGCGACATACGGCTCCATTCAAACTTTTTCTCTTTTCGATGAGTAGAAGGCGTTGATGTAAAAAAAAAACTTTACCAACAATTTTCTCTGCGATAAACAATTTTGCGGCAAGTTTCTCTTACAAATGTCTACCGATCCATAGGTGTAGCTTCACCCTTAGGTCGGATTACCATTACTTTTTATGCACCCTGTACATAATGTACATTCTACGTACATATGTATAATCGACGGTGCGCTGCGCATACTACTTCTATTTGGTTAGTGCTGAGACGCCGACGCGGACATGGTTGGCCATTGAGCGGGGGGATGCATTCGTTCCAGACATTCATCTTTTAGGGCATGTCGGTTAGTGTATCGTCTGCTTCTCGACTTCGAAGACGTGTTCCACGAGAACGCTGCGGGAGTGATCCTTACGAATTTTCAATCAAACGAGCAGTAATTTAACCGGAGTCTCTCGAGTTCACGAAGTGATGTGCTGCGAAAGTAATAACAAAGAAACGTAATTTGTTTCGTATGTGAGAAAAAATTATTAGTAATGATAATTGAATAATCGTTGAATGAAGAGATTTGTTTGAACGAGAGATTGATCAGGAACACACAGGGTGAGGACTCGTCTTCTTATCATAGAGACCTTGACATCGCGAGGCTGTTGGCACACCCAGAGGGTGCGACTTCTAATCGATACATGCACTGTTATCTACTGTACTACATACTGTCGCAGCTGTTGTCAAAGTAATTACTATGTTACGCGGTGTAGATCGTCTGAAACAAATGCTATAGTATGTTTATTCTATGGACCAATATTGCGGGTAAATTTTATTTGAAATGAAAATAAAAAATATCTATCTGACATAATTTATATCGCTTCGTCATTTTCAATACTGTTCTTTGAAAATAACACTGATTCGTTTGAAATATTAGCAATTTTAAACAGTACGTTATTTCAAGCTTGTCAAAAGAAATAATCCTCGAAATAATCCTCGAAATAATATGCAACAGAGGGTGTCAGTATAAGCTGGACTCAAAGCTGATAATCGAATCAGCTGATGTAACTTTGATGAACAAGTTCACAATTATATGAAATAATTACAAAATACAATAATGAAATAAAACTAAGAGATGCTTAGATCTGATAGATACTGTTGCATTATTTCCAGCTTTTTACTATTCTAGAGAAAAGAAATAAATATCTATGTAGCTTGAAAACAATACAGACAATTTCTATTTTGCATAAAAATTTGTAATCTACTACGAAAATTAATCTTTTTTAGTTATCTTTTAATTTAATTGAAATATTTTTTTAGCATATTTATATTTCCTAATTCATTACCGTTGTTTCATCTTCACTTTCTTAAAGATAAATAATGATTTGGTTGGATAAACTGAAATTTGAATAGAAACATTGTTTTGGTGGAGCAGAACTGTTTATAATTTACTGTTCAAACACGTTGGTAACCTATCTATTTGTTAGTGCAGACACTTGACGCATTGCACGAAGAAATGAAACTGTAAACAATTTAATACAGTGAATAAAATGTTAAAGATAGAGTATAAATAGATATAGTATAAATAGAGTATAAATAGATAGAGTATAAATAGATAGAGTATAAATAGATAGAGTATAAATAGATATAGTATAAATAGAGTATAAATAGATAGAGTATAAATAGATAGAATTGAAGTATCCTATACTCTTTTATTAAATATTGTTTATTTATTAAAAGCGTCGTATTATAGTAAGCTGGTATTCAGTTTTATAATACAGAAACTTGAAGGCAATACGAGATACCGTATACACGGCGCACTATTATAAACCTAAAATAAAGCACACTCAATTTTTAGCAACCGACGATGACGCTCATTTTAGACTCCATCTTGAGACTAAATGTATTTTATCAATGTGTATTTTTTCAACTTTAATACTCTCCATTATGAAAGTAACATTTACAGAATAAGAATTTGTTTATAGTTTTCAATATCATAAAATTGATTTTGCAATTAGAAATTAAATTGTTATAATTATTTATAACAATTAATTAATACAATTAATACATACTTTCCATTCAACGATCCGTACTTTATAAATAGTTTGGGAAACAGTAAAATGATATCAAGCTCGCCCTAGTTTCACATTCTCTGGATTGTGTTTTATGTTGAATAAAATACCTGACATCGAGCGCAACAAAATGGTCAATGTATCGTCTCAGTAACATGGATTTCCTTGAAATTGAAAAAAATTGTCATAAATATTAGGTACACTTCAGATAAAACTTGACATACGGAAAGATGTGGCAGGTATCTCAACTTGAAAAAGTTGAATTCCAAATTTTCTAAATGCGTACAATTAAAACAACGGAATATATTCGTATATGGAACTTAAGACAAAATTAGATTATCCAGATAGAACAAGAAACTGGTTATCCAGGTATCAGCCATAACAAGAAGCAGCGATAAAAAAAATATTGGGTTAATACAAGTCCCTCTTCTAATTAGCCTTAACGATATCTTAACAACATTGTCGATGTATCGTTAAGTATCAATAAGATATCTAAATGATACAATGTTATTCTATCCTCAATAACAACCGAGCTATAACTTCCAGTTACTAGATACACTCTGTACAATATCTCTGTTGAGATATCAAAAGAAAATACAATCATAACTTTCAAAAATATTTTTTCCAACGTAGCTAAAACCATCCAAAATTTATTAAAATAAAGTATTCTACAGTATAAGCATTACGGAACCAGTTTAATGTAACCTGTAGACTGTGGATCTTTATGCATTCATAGCAAAATTGAGGAGATGAAATTCAAAATTGAGGAGATGAAATTCAAAATTGAGGAGATGAAATTCAAAATTGTTGAAATTTATATAACAATCGAGGATGTCAATATACAGGGTGTTCATTTGAAAACTTTCCGGCCGAATATCTCGAAAAGTATGAAAGACATTACAAAAGTGTAAACCACGTGTCCAAGGATTTCAAGGGGGAAACAGAGGGGCAGTATCAGTTTTTTATTTAAGTGGCGTTTTCAAGGTCATTTGAAGGTCAACTTTGTTTTAACCAATGGAAACTTGTATTTTTTATTATGGGATCTTATTGTACGTAAAAAGACCAGCAATTTTCGTAGCATACTTTTTTTTATATGCACACTAGTTTCGGAGATATTTAAAGAGAAGTAGAGCGAGTCATACTTATACTGCGAGAAGGTTTGTAAAAATGTTCTCCGTTGTTTTCTAAACAATAATACAGACGATTCTCAAATTCTGAATGAACATTTTTGAAGGTATCTGTTGGAATAGCTCTACATTCCTGTACAGTTCTGCGACGCAAATCGTTGACGCTTTCTGGTTGTGTTTTAAAAACAACAGACTTTAAGTGTCCCCACAAATGAACACCCTATATAATTTTTCCTGTATTAAAATCATTTAGGGAAGAAACAACATTCCATTTAGTTTCTATTTCTTGCAATCGATGCAGACAATTTTTATTTTTCGTTAAGATCCTCAGTCTAAGTAATCTGTTAATGCTGTAAGTAAATATGAAGTCATAAATCAGTCTTTAAATGGTTTGGGAAACAAAACAAAGAAATGTACAAATATGGAGTGGACTGAAAATTTCAGGGACCCGTATATGGTCTGGGAACCGGTATCCGGGTCAACGCCAAGGTTGCAACATGGACGGCCAAATTTTACAGTCGAGGTCTAGCACCAGTGTATATGTAGCTCGCTTTCCGTTATCCTCTTTAAGCTCCGTACACACTGTCGCTCTCGATTCGAACGTATCCTCGCCCACAGTATTCTCATTTTTCGAAAATCAATTCTCTTTCAACATTTGTGTCCATTTGCAATCAGTAGACTGCGGATTTTATGCATTTATAACAAAAGTGAGTAAATCAAGTGCAAACTATTGGGTTGGAACGAAAGTTCGTAGCGTTTTTAAATTTAAATTAAAAGCTAAAATTCAGATATTTATTCATAGATTTATTCAATAACATATTTTCCATTCTGTTCTATTACTTTTTGCCATTTTCAAACTATAGGGTTGGAACGAAAGTTCGTAGCGTTTTTAAATTTAAATTAAAAGCTAAAATTCAGATATTTATTCATAGATTTATTCAATAACATATGTTCCATTCTGTTCTATTACGTTTTGCCATTTTCGAGGTAACGTATCGTGTTATTGAATAAACATATGGATACATATCTTAATTTTATTTTCGATTATTAATTTGAAAACGCTACGAACTTTCTTTTCAGCCCAACAGTAAAAACATTTAAAGAATTTCAAAATATTGTCGCATTGCTTACAACTCTATAAAATTATTTAGAAAAAAAAATATAAATCTTTCTTTTCTGTATCTTATAATTAAGTCAATTTTCATTTTGCATAAAGACCTGCTGTCTAGTAACCAAAATGGCAGTATTTTCCAATGATAAATTGATTATGATTCTTGTTAAATTGGATAATAAACTTATTAGTCTATATCTTTTTGTTGCAACAGCGCATACAGATAGAATATCAGTCCGATTAAGTTACTGCACATGCACAGTAGCGTACAGAGATGGCCGTGATATTCAAACCGGACTGATTGTGAGACAGCGTTGCCAAATTCACAATGTCCCGGCCTTTATTAAAGACGACCGTGGCACTCATGTTTTACTGTAATCCTAATTTTCGATCGTAAACCAGATCATTAAAGTCTGACGCATCCATGTACACAATGATAAGTTAGAAAAGTAGATCATTATCAAAAATATCTTCACTTCTAAGAAAACGATGTCTTGTGTATACATAGGCAGAGATAATAAGTGACTCGACGTATATGTAGAGTAAATTCTAATGCAAACATTTTTTAAATTGACCAACGCAAACGTTTCCTTAGATTCTTAATTTTCTAAACAAAGTGGAAATATTTCGAGAAAATTCGTGTGTTAAAGGCGTCTCACTCTTTTTAAACTTGTTTAAATGTTTATGATATTAATCAGAATTATACCATTATATTTAGGATAGTCTACGTCTACAAAGTCCCACCGAAGAAACAGATCTTTAAATTGAAAGTTGAACTTTTTCTTGTACTAATTTTCTAAAAAAACAGAGGTTAACGCAGAAAAAACAATTTCCAAGTTCATGTTCGACGTATAAAAATTTATGAAAATTAATTATCGTAGTACAAAAAAGTTTGTTAAACGATGCTATCTTTTTCTAAACAGAAATGTAAATACTGAATTAATAACCACAATAAAAATCTCTGATATATTTCAGTAGTATGCTATAGACGCTCACGATAGGCTGTAATGTTTCATACGTAAATGCTCGAATCCTTCTCCTGCTCTAAGAAAAAAGTTTAACCGCCTACACGATTCAATATTCTATCAACATGTACGCAGCCTCAGTTATTTTTAGAAAGATGAAACTACAAACTGAAATGCGAATTTTATAGTAATGATAACAAGAGTCCTCTATCGTTGGTTGGCGATTAGACACGTCAACGTTGTCTGAGGTAGTTACGAAACCGCAAAAAACAAGAATATAGTTATGGCAGGTGAACTGTATCGCGCGGCGTATTGTATACATAACTATCAGACATTAAAGTAGACGCTGCTGAATCAGTCGGTCGTTCGTCATCCGCGGTAACGCAGTCTAATGAACGTTCAACCGCACAACGAGTCGGAAGGTTCAACGTTACAAGTTCAATTTGTGACGTTGCTCGAGGCCAGGGGATTTCCTACCTAGCAGGTTGCCATATAGTCAGCGTATCGCGTTCAAACAATGGGAGGATTTTGAAAATTCAAGTCAGTGCGTCAGGTGTCGGTCCGTTGGAAGAACATCGCCGAGTGCTCCGGATCAAACGAATCATTTCTTATCGTTCGCGATTAGCGTTAGGCGAAAAATTTTTGCTGGCCGAACAAGATCGGCATTATTTTACAACGGAAAATCCAGCGAACCTGTTCAGCAAGCGCTCTCGGGCGCAATCGCTGTGTTGTTTAAGGCTCTAACGCAGCGGGACATTTCAGAATCCTGGATATACGCCGAGATCGTAATTAAATCAAAATGAACAACTTCCCTTCTTACGGATGGAGAGCAGAAGTGGTCGAACCTGAAATCGTACGACAGGAATCGAAGAAAGTGCAAGTGAGTATTGGTGGTGTGTTCTGTTGCCATGGTTCTTAATCGTAGAAGACGTCTCGGTGTCTCCGTGTTTCTCGTAATCGGAACACAATAATTAACGCTCGACTGTTACATGGATTATGCAATACCGTTAATTGGAGCTTGGTTCGCAAGGACATTACTGGAATTTGAAACTACGCGCCGGATATTGAATCGTGTTGTACCTCACAGATGGTGTGCGCGTGTTCTGTTCTGTTTTTCCGCGTGCACACTGATGCGACAAAGATAACCTGAAACATTTCAAACGTATGAATTCTGATGAAACTTCTGCATTGTAAGAAAATATGCACACGTTTAGATTTCAAGAAACCCAACATTATTTCGTTTTCAATTTATTAGAAGAATAACTTGTATAAACAAGCAGATTACGTCCTGTCCTTATTATTGTAAAAACATCATGTTCTTACAACTGGTCCACGCGCAACGTCACTGCACATCTTCCGAAACGTTTTCACAGCGAAACGCAATATACAAACCACTATAGGAACCTTGAAATCATTTACTGCCTTTCATTTCATACCAGAGAGGATATCAGAGATTTAACATGCTAAATATGGATACAAGTTGTGTTCCATGCTAAACCTTGGTATGCTCTATCTCTATCTATATGTACTGACAAAAGTAGCGAGCACTCCCATTTACACTCTGTTCATAAAAATACAAACCGAAAATAACTTATTCAAAAGTGGTCTCCACAGTAATAAGATAATTTTCGCAAGGCCGAATCAAGCCTAATATCAGAAGTAGCAAATGCTACGGGCCCCGTAGAAAATGTTTATCTTGTAAATTTGTGTAACAGCCGTGGGCACCGTTAACAGATATTTTTGCCAAAGAAAAGGTAATTGATTGTGTTTTATTTGATTATCATACAAAAACCTAGGGCCCCTTGGTAACATTTGCTACAGGCTTCGCGCTGGCTTAATTCGGCCCTGATTTCCGCCATAATGTTTAGATCAGAATCACATGACAAAAACTGTTCATTCGATATTCAATTGCTCGTCATCTTACAATGAACGTGACATTCAAAAGCCAATTTTCACGTTCAGGGACACTCATTTATTTAACCCTTTGCATTTGAAAATTAAACATTTCTTCCAACCTAGAATAATTCCATTTCATATAATTTTTTTCATTTTATGGATATGAAATTGTGCTACAATACCTGGTACAATACTTAAAGGTTTAGTAATTAATTAGATACCAATATATTTAATAAAGTACATATTATTTTGAATAATGGTACAAGCAATTTTGAGTGGTGACTCTGAGTCACTACTATGGCACAATTAAACAAAATGATCTGGAAGCTAAATTGTTTATATAATTGTATACATTCATATTTTTGATCTGAATAAAAATTCTAAAAATGACTTACTTAACATACGTTTCTGTGACGCCCATGTATTGCATTTATTTGCTACGAATATTATAATATTTTCGTATCTGGCTTTATCCGCAATATTATTGTCCATTAATTAGCTTATATATGCTTGAAGGCAAAGGTTAGTTTACTTAGTAGATTACTGTATAGTTGACACGTAGAAGAAAAATTATATGGTAGTTTTTTTATTGTTATATCGATAATTATAAAACTGTACCAATAACATCTCGAATCCAGTTTCAAAAACTCGCGCCGTGTCACGGCGTACACTGAGAAGTTAGGTAACAACAGATTCTGCGACAGTGATAGAGAAACGTCGATAGTCAGCACTCAGCATCATCGATAGTTTCCGATAGTTGAACTATCAACTATCGATGGTAATAATGTGCAATATATTTTGTATACCACAATCCATTATTCCACTATTTTTAACCTAGAAATATACTGAAATTCCTTTCACTGTCCGTAATCTAGAATAAGAAATTTCTTTCAAGTTTGATATTTTATCAGTTTTATCTGATTTAGCAATATTTTTCAAACAAAGCGATTACAACTGTACGAATACTAACAATATTAACTCACATCCGCTACCGATAACTATTAATAGTTTTCGATACTGGAGACCATGTTTTCTATCGAAGATAACTATCGATAGTACATATCATCGATAGTTCTACGCCACACTCTGCGAAGCCGATGATACTCGACTTCCCTCGAGTCCAGCCGAACGGAAATGCCTGTTTATGCCGGCGGTTCGCGTGCACGAGAATCGTGTATCGCGAAACTTCGGAATTATGTTGATATATCATGTAATCGATTCGCAGCGGCTTACAGAAACACGCAGCATAATCGCTACAGAAAAATCAAGGAGAGCAAAAAACATCGCAGAATAATGACGTGCGCTTAGTCAGGCCGTGCAACGTGACATGGGTGAGGGTAATGGGAGAATGAGCTCAGCTCGCGGCTCCGGCTCCAGACTTTTGTCAATGTAACGGTTCTACAACCGTGGCGTGGAATAGCGTAGAGTGAAAAGTACATATCGGGTCTGAGTGCCCCTCTAATATTTTCGGGTGCGCCGACGGCAAACCTAAACAGTATTTGTTCTAATCGCGTGGATCTTGTCCGCTCGGAGTTCAGTGATCAGCTGTGATCGCCATCGATTTAGTCAAGGCGTAGTTCGCGTGAAAGATGAGCTACTACGGTGACGGGAACTCGGCTCCGCTGGATGACATCTTTGTCAAGGCAGCTGTTGAAGTCAAACGGTTCCTGCCGTCCCTCTTCAACATCAAAGTGGTACGCGTTTTTATCACGATCAACGTTTTCCCAAGCTAATTTTACTTGTCGTTCATTTCGCGCGTTAAGTCGCAGTGCGGTGTAGTCGATGGACAAAATACAGCGAACTCGTTACATTACTCACACGATAACTATTATGCGGCGAGGTGGGACCGCGCACCGGGCCCAAGTTTCTCACCTAACGGAATGTTTTCTAAAGCGGATGATCTAATGAAAACTCAATTTAATAGTTCACTGTTTCGTATGATTAGACTCAAGAAAATTGGGTTATGTGTAATTTAAAACAGAAGATTAACAAAAATTTAAGTATAGCAATGCATCACTTTCAGCTGCTTGGAATGATTAACCCTTTGCACTCGGAGCTATGAAAAATTAAACATGAAAATTAAACATGAAAATTAAACATGAAAATTAAACATTTCTTGCGATCTAGAATATTTCCATCCTGTATGATTTTTTAAATTTGGTAGATATGAAATTGATGTAATACTTCATACAATACTTAAATGTTGAGTAATTGATTAGATACAAACAGATCTAATAATGTAAACAATATTTTAATTATTAGTACAGCAAATTATTAATGTCGCCTCAGAGGCGTCACTCTAGTGCTGAGGGTTAACCCCTTGCCTTACAATATCGTGTCTAACTCGTGATGAAGATTTCTTAAACCGAAATAAAATTCTATTTTGGTTTTGTTAATATACAGCTACTGAAGAACATATAGGAGTACAATTTATATCAATATTCTCCTTTTTTTAGGACATTACGATCTACAAAAACAGTTCTAATCACTGAAACCGTAAAATAAATCGTAGGACAAGGGGTTAAAAACCGAAAGATAATTCTTGTCTACCGCCTCTTGTAATTCATACAGCAAATTTTTATTTTGCATAAAGTTCCACAGTCTACATAGGATATACCATCGAAAGACTAACATTGATATCTAACGGATGATATCTAACGACACTGCTTCGTATGATTAGACTTTGGATTTTATGACAAAATTAGGTTATGTGCAATTTAAAATAGAAGATTAACAAAAATTTAGGTATAGCAATGCATTATTTTCAGGTGCCTACATTAGAATGATGAAGAACCGAACTTCTTTGTCTCTCGCCTCTTGCAGTTATACAGTAAATTTTTATTTTTCATAAGGATCCACAGACTACATAGGATATACTGATTGGCAAACTCATTATTCAAAAGAGCGAAATATCAGCAGTATAACAATATAGATTTCTTTTGACAGAACAAGAATCCTGGAATTTAAAATTGCTCTTTATTTGAATTTAGATATAACACACTGAGACTGACTGAAAATTATATTAAAATATTATGAAATTAGAATAAAATACATTTATTTTACAAAAAGTCATTTGTAGAAAAGACGCACTTTGCCGACCACTGAGATATGCCATCGAAAGAATCACGTTGATATGTCAAACTATGGACTCCTCGCACGAATTTGATAAACTCGGGAAACAATCAATTAATCTTTCATAGTGTATTCCTAATAAAAAATATTAAGTGGAAGAAAGTGGTTGTTTATACCTGAAAAGTTATACATTAGAAAAAGCTAACAGTAAGTCAAAATACTTGAGTCAGCACCGAACTGAGTTTTGAATCTTATTTTTTCGGTTTAATCATGATTTGTCATAAGCTGTGCAAAATATGTTTGCTGTCCCCTAAAATTGTTGTACCAGTTAGATATATCTTATCCAGGGAACAAACATATGTGGCAAAGCTAATGGCAACCGGATTTCAGTTATGACTTCTCGCGTTTTGGACGAGTTCCGAGATATTTCCGTTACAAATGTTTTCGAGGGAGATTTATTCATGAAAACGTCCCTGCAGGTGTCCAAACAAATTTTACGAGTTCACTGCATCTTCACGCGCAGCTTGTTTATTGTTGTCAGACACCGGTGACCGACATGGCATTTAGCACGTAAACTTCATCTAAAAGGGATCTTTGATATTCGCACCATGCACTGGTCAATCGTGAACGGCAGGAATCATTAGATTGTTTCGCCGATGACGCACTCGTTGACGTGAAAACTTCTTTAGGCGCACAACATACACAATTGTTGGGCAGTTGAGATATTGGCCACGTTTTTTTGCGCATACGCGGCGATTTTAGCATCGGTAGAGTGAAATTCTGGATAAAATAAAGTACCCTGTAAAATTATTAAAAATTGTTATGATTTGACTGTGACTTGTTGCGTATTTGTATATATTTTGTAACTCGTAGAACACTCGTCTCGTGTTGTGTGGTTTCGCGGAAATATCACTATCCCACTACCTTTTCATCATAATATAGATACGTTACTGTTTTGGACGCACATGCGCGAGAAAACTTGGCCAATATCTCAGCACTGAGTAACTGAGGCTGATCCGTCACGCTTCTAGGTGAAACACTATTCGGGTAAACTCGATCGAGTCGAGTTTAGCCGAGCGAGCGATAAACACACACGTATCCGATCACCATAGAAGTTTCCACTTCGATCGTGCGATCTTATGCGCACGGTATTAATTTATTTTTTAATACGTGTATTATTCCCCGCTAGTTTCTGCAGAATAACCTGTCTTGAATAGCTTCTGCAGAATAACCTGTCGTCTTGAATAGCTTCTGCAGAATAACCTGTCTTGAATAGCTTCTGCCGAAAATCGCTTATCTCAATTATTTCGAAACTCTTCGAAGTATTCCGATGATGCTGTGGTTGAAGCAACAAGAACTAAATGCCGGTGGCTATTAATATCGACTCATGTCATAGGATAGTTAAGATGCCATGAATTTATGGAAAATAATTCTTTCGCACAGAATCAATAGTAATTCTTTTGAATTGTACAAAAGTGGTTCATTCCAAGGAATTATATAAAAATAGTTTTTGATGCAATGATCGCAAAATTATTATTAAACGTTGTAAAAGGAATTCAAATTATGATAAAATAGTGGGAGATAAAATAGTTTTTAACGCAATGGTTACGAAATTATTATTAAACACTGTAAAAGGAATTAAAACTATGATTATGTAGCGGGGAATTTATTTAGAATATTATGATCTAATATATAAATGATGAAATAAACATTGAATAAAAAAAGTAATTGTTGTAAAAAAATTTTAATCGTGTCGAAATTAAATTCCGATATGGACGAGAATCATCGGTATACTGAAAATCATATTGGTTATGTAATTACATAATAAAATACAATTGATATGAGAGTAAAAGTAGGATACAATATAGAAGATAATTTTAGTAATAATATATTCTGCGGTACCAGGAAAAAGTATGCGTGTGTTTTGGGAAGCGTTATCAGAGGAAGATATTTACCTTTTTTCTTCTTTGATATCAATACCTGTGAGAAATGGAGACTTGCTAGTTTGATTTAACTGTTGACACTAGTTGATACTATTGACACTAGTTGATACTATTGACACTAGTTTGATTTAACTATTGACACACGTTGTCAGTATTTGAATATTATATCATACATAGTATGTATAGTGTATATTTGTATATTTAAAATGATATATTTTAATTACAAAAATTATTCGAAGTAGAAATTGTATTTTTAATCAAATCAAGACGATTTGTAAGGAGGGATGAAGTTAAAATTAATAAACGTCGAGTAATGAATATTCTAGAAAAAAATTAATGTCAACTTACATAAAAATGGCAACGTAGTGGCAAAAAATTATTTTTAGAAAATCGTTTGCATTATACTGACATCCTTAATTCAGTGGTACAACAAAAGGGGTAGTTTAAAATTTAAAAGACACGAATCTTCACTTGAAAATTGTCATTTCAATTTTTCAATTTTACTGTAATATCTCTGATTTTTCTATGATTCAGTTGTAGTTTGAAGCGTTTATTAAATTCAATCAATCGTGTTTGATCCATAATTCCACATTTTAAATTATCAAATGAAAATGGTGGAAAATCTCATTATAAGGATGTCTTGTGGAACTTAATTTATATTTTGAAATATTATAATGAATTATGTTAAATGCTTACTTGTATTTTAAAAATAATTATTTAAATAAAAAAAAGTTTTTAATAGACCACGTTTTTAAGACGGACTCAAAAGTATAATTTGAGACGGACTCAAAAGTATAAAATAATTTTTTCTAGCCCCATACAGATAGTCCTAAAAATTTGTGATTTTGAATTTTCAATAGCTATGAAAATACTTGTTAGATTAAAACGAAAAACGTGGGACGAATGCAATAGATAAATAATTGATGCATGAATAGTTCACCTAAGTCACTAAGAATTTTATTTCACTGCAAATGATATGAACTGTTGGGTGAGTTTTCTCAACGGCAGCCACTCTCAACACTACTTTCCATTATCTTGCGCCCCACGTTTTTCGTTTTATATCTTGCAAGTATTTTCATAGCTATTCAAAATTCACAATCACAAATTTTCAGGGCTAACTGTAGGGGTTATGAATCTATATGAGACCAGGAAAAATGATTTTATACTTTTTAGTCCGTCTTAAAAACGTGGTATATTAAAAAAAATTTTTATGTATATAATTATTTTCTACTTTTTAGTCTTGCGTGTGTGAAATTTTTCAATCGATTTTAAACATTTGGATGAGATTGTAAAGTAAATTACAGGTTTATTTCAGCGATCAAGCATGTGCATGCATGAGCCCCGATGGTATTGCGACCGCGGCATATCGAAAACAAACGCGAGCGGTTGCAAGAACGAACAGCGGGCGTTGAGACTGTTTACCTCAACGTACGAAAATTCAAACGGACTAAACAGATCTAGAACGTTCGATCGAGGAACCAGTTCTGACGATTCAGTTCTGACAATCCAGTTCTGAGCTATGTTTAAAATGTCAAGTCTCCAGCTCATCGGGAAGTTAGTTTAAAATCAATTGCAAAATTTGTACCGAACAGACAAACAAACAGGCCGTCAAGAAAGCGAGTTAATAAAAACGTGGTAATAACATAAAAAGTTTACTTTGATTTGACGTTTATAAATCAAAATTGTTCCACAGCATACGATACAAATAGAATTTTGGAGAGCACGAATTATTTAATCAAATGAAAGATGAAATGAAGAATTATTCGAATTTCCCTTGAATTTCAAATAACGTAATAATTTTTAAACAATTATTTGGTTGTTCAAATAAACCAACATAAGATTATTTAAAATAACATGTAACCAAAAAGAATAATACATCATCTTGACGATTATTTTTGAAATAATTCATTCCGATAATACCCAAGTCTGAATAGAACCTGCATTAAAAATTTCCATAACTCTTTCAATCTCCGAATTTAATCGTGCTGGGGGCTGAATATTTTTGTGTCCGACTATATCTTATAATCCGAAAATATCTACACCACTGTAATGTATTTCGTCATATGTCCGTGACCTATCGTAACGTCACACTTATCGAGGCAGGAAATTGCGTTCCTCAAATGGAAGTTAAGTGGACCACGCGTATGAACTCATTCAGAATTGTCCCTGAAAACTATACTCTAGATGCAGTATAATCGGATTACTTGTTGAATCATCTCTTCTTGATTGTGTTCGTTACGTGAATCTATCTATGTATGTCGGTGATAAACAATCGGTGGCACGTGGGCATTTGAGACAAAATTCATGACTTCCAAATTCTAAACTATGTAATCAGTTTTCGACATAAGTGTAAGTCACTTATGTTGGAACAAATGAAAATGCAGCAGTTTCGCGCCAGCATTTCTTCTCGCGGCTCCGCTAAATTCTGTCGAATAATGCGAATATCGCCTAAAAACGCAAAATTAGGCTTTCTGGGATAGTAAGCGCGCTAGATTCATCTTTTATCTAGCGATTGCGACTATGGAGAGGTCCCCAATATGCATAAGCGAGACGCAATTTTGTTAATACTGGACCCTTGCAATTCTCGTGTACGTACATGATTCTAGCGGTGTATGGTGTACCACACAACTCATCAATTCGTCAAGGCCAAATTCCTTCCTACTCCCTTATAAAAGTTGCATTTTATAACTTTTTTATGCGGGCCTATATTAAAAATTTAAAATGTTCGTTTTGTGGGTCTGTGTCAATTATATACACTGTGAAAGTTTCATCGAAACCGGTTGATGCGGGAAAAAACGACAGGCACTGAAAGATGTAAGAATTCTTAGATATAGGCCGAAAATCGTGGAAATCTGAAATTTTTACCATTTTTAAACGTTTGTAACTCATTGCAACGTCGACCGATTTTTACGAAATTTTCAGGATATGTTTAATTGACACAGACCTACGAAACGTACTTTTTAAATTTTCAATATAGGCCCACATAAAAAAGTTATAAAATGCAACTTTTAGTATATTTTATACAATTCCGATCAATTGCAATTATTGAAAAAATTTCTTTTCACATCCTGTAGTAAACTAATTGCTCTAGCTTCCCAAAAAGTTAAAATCGTATAGCACAATATTAAAAAAGTTATCGTCTTTTTTAGAGCGTCCGAATATTAATTCGAGTAACTGTATGCATTATTGTGTATAAATACAATAAGTTATCTATGTAGTATTCAAAAATAATAGATCAAACAGAAAAAATGCTTTATTGTATATCTAAAGTAATATATCCCACAAACTAATATTATTTAATTAGTATGTGTAAGTATTTAACCTTCCGTTCGTTGCGACTCAGCGCAGACCGCGGGTTGCTCGTCACTGATGTACGTCACAATGCTACGTACGCGTTGCGTATTTTAAGCACATAAAGAGTATAAAGATAGATATAATATAAAGATGTGTTGTGAATATAATGTATCTCGTTGTGTTCACATTAAAAATGGTATCAATAATTTATTAACGTGTTGGTATCAATCGGTATCCTTGTGTAAACTGACATACATAGATAAAAATATGACTAACAGATGACTTTGGCGTTGATAGTATTTGCATAGTTGATTGTAACTGCAAACAATAGTATTAATCATTTGCTTTGTAATGGATTCCTATGTACTTTGAACACGTGAAGAAAAGTAATTTGTTTTAAATAGATAATTATAAAATTTTGTAGGTTGTAGGTTCAAATACGTTTCTTACATTTAGCAGGAATACAATGGAGTGATGCTTAAGACCTGTCAATTATGTTTTATAGAAGATTATATAAAATATTACCTGGAAAATAATCATTTGTGTGCTTTATAAGACTTTTAAAATTGTTGTTATTCATGTCAGAAAGAAAACGAACATTTTTCATATGTTCTTCTGTTTCAGTTTCAACGCGGAGTTGAAGTAGCGAAAGCTGCCAAAAATATTTGTAGGTCAAAACGGCCGTTCTTCCGGCTTTATCACTTCGATGAAATTCAAGCAAAAGAACGCGTCAGAAATGTTTGAATTTTTATAATGTATAATGTATAAATAAATACATTATTTTTATAATGTATAATATCAATCTCAGACATAACTAAAGTTTATTTTCAAGATAAAATTATTCTTAGAACGTAGACGACAGGCTTCATGCATCGACTCAATAGAAGTGATCATTATAAAAACCGATGACGATGAGAACATTGACGCTGACTTGGATTGCAACACCTTGATTGTACGCATTCTTCATCTCGTGCGAGATGTTTGCTAGAATTATGATTGAACAAAATACTCACAGCATGCGTCATGCACTCTGTATTCATTCATCGCACGTTCATTGAGCCGCGTCCAAGACAAGATCGTCTACTTTCTTGAACTAAAATTTATCTCTAATTGCAAAATTTAACCCTTAGCACTCGAGTGGTGACTCAGAGTCACCACTAAAAGTTGTTGTACCATTATTCAAAGTATTGTTTACATTATTAACCCTTTGCATTCCTTTGCATTCCTTTGCATTCCTTTGCATTCCTTTGCATTCCTTTGCATTCCTTTGCATTCCTTTGCATTCCTTTGTCGACTGTCACTCGATTAGAGAAAGAAAAATGTAAATACATAAAACGGGTTTTCATATTTATTTGGTTCTTCCTTTATTTATTTAATTGTTTCATAATTGACAAAAATTGGGAGATATATTTAATATAATTAGTAAACAAAATTATTTGAAATAAGTAGCAGTGCAGGAACTGTCCTTTGAAGTAAATTTCAAATAAAACGCTTAAAATAGTAGGGACTTGTTGGCAACAAAATTGAAAAGTAATTCAGAGTGCAAAGGGTTAAATGTATTGGGATCTAACCAATTACTCTAAACATTTAAGTATTGTATGAGGTATTATATCAATTTCATATCCATAAAATGAAAAAAATCATATAGAATGGAATTATTCTAACGAGGAAGAAATGTTTAATTTTCGAGTTAAAATAGCCCCGAGTGCAAAGGATTAATAGACTTTTTAATAAGATTTCTGTAGCTTTGACTAATAGCAGTGGTATACTGTTGTTGTATAATATCATTCAGATACAGTAATTCTTTGATCGGTGTCCAACAGCCGTGTTCTGCATGGACGGCGATGGTGTAGAGACACTATTTTTTAATGACTGTCTACCGCGCCGACAGCGCCGAAACTTCAAACGAGAGCCCGAACATAGAGAAGGCACCGTAGATCACGAACAGAAAATCTTTAATCCTGTCCCAGCTCGCTGACCTGACGGATATGCGCATAATATTTTCATAATTATTTTACTCTGTCAGAGAACCGCATTTACGTTGCAATAATTAGACTCAGGATTTTATGAATTTATAACAAAAATGAGCAAGTGCAATTTAAAACAGTGACACTATTAAGAGACTTTAAAAATATATTAATATATTATTTTCACCACATTAAAATTATGAATGAAGAATATATATTTATATTTAGCTCCTGCGTCTTGCAATCGATGCACAGACTTTTTATTTTGCATAAACATCCGAAGTCTAGTAATAATTATACATCTATTTCGATGAAGTGCAACGCAGATTTTAAATGAGGATTGTGTAGAGAGTAGCTGCCGTTGAGAAAGCTCACACAACAGTTCATATCATTTCCATTGAAATAAAATTGTTAGTGACTTAGGTGAATTATTCATGCATCAATTATTTATCTATTGCATTCGTCCCACGTTTTTCGTTTTAAATCTTACAAGTATTTTCATAGCTGTTAAAAATTCACAAACACAAATTGTCAGGACTATCTGTATGTGGTTAGGAATCTGTATGGGGCCAGAAAAAATTATTTTTTATACTTCTTTAGTCCGTCTCAAATTATACTTTTTAATCCGTCTCAAATTATACTTTTTAATCCGTTTCAAATTATACTTTTGAGTCCTTCTCAAATTATACTTTTGAGTCCGTCTTAAAAACGTGGTATATTAAAACAAATTTTTTATTTAAATAATTATTTTTAAAATACAAGTAAGCATTTAACATAATTCATTATTAGACTATACTTTTTAAGTATTGAAAATATACATATATTTTAAAATATAAATTAAGTTGCACAAGACATCCTTATAACATTTTCATTTGATAATTTAAAATGTGGAATTATGGATCAAACACGATTGATTGAATTTAATAAACGCTTCAAACTACAACTGAATCATAGAAAAATCAGAGATATTACAGTAAAATTGAAAAATTGAAATGACAATTTTCAAGTGAAGATTCGTGTCTTTTAAATTTTAAACTACCCCTTTTGTTGTACCACTGAATTAAGGATGTCACTATAATGCAAACGATCTTCTAAAAATAATTTTTGCCACTACATTGCCATTTTTATGTAAGTTGACATTAATTTTTTTCTAGAATATTCATTACTCGACGTTTATTAATTTTAACTTTATCCCTCCTTACAAATCGTCTTGATTTGATTAAAAATACAATTTTTACTTCGAATACTTTTTGTATTATTTATACTTACGCCTATGCCATAAAGCTCGTACAACTTGCACATTTCTAACGAGATATGAAATAAATATAAAACAAATATACACTATCCTTTAACTTATACTATACATACCAGAGTTGGGCAGTATCTGAATAAAAAATTATTTAAATAAGTTTCAGATAAAATAAACTGTATCTTTTGTCTTTTATTCGAAGTCATCTGTAACTGTATCTCTCGAGCGCTCGGTTTGGAGAGTTTATTCGTCTGTCTCGCCGAGAAATTTTCTGGTTATCTTCAACTTTTATTCGTAAGCCGCATACAGCACCACGATGTATCTTACGGTTGTATCTGTCGTTACTTGGTCGCAGAGTATCCGTCAGATTTTATTGGAAGAAATAGATTCGTATTTATATGGATTATTCGAATCCAGATGTCGCGCGAGATTTATCTGTCATCTTTATTCGTTATTTAAAGCTCGATTTATCCAGACCATTTATTTGCGGCTTTTATTCGTAACGAGTATTTCGAAGAGATAAAAATCAAATGTATCTTTATTCGTAATTTTTATTTAACTTCGAATAACCGAGATCTTGATCCGACGTTGTCACGTCGTAATACGTACGTAGTAGGTACAGTGACTTTCATTAATGTTGTACATAATACATATTCAATATTCGGACACTCTTAGACGGACGATAACAATTGTTTAAACAAATAGATTTGTATTATTTAAATGATTGTTTAAACAAATAAATTTGTTATATAATGAAAATTTATTTGTTTAAACATTTGTTATATAATGAAAATTTATTTGTTTAAACATTTGTTTAAATAATAAAAATTCATTTGCTTAAACACGTGCTGAAATAATACAAATTTATTTGTTTAAACATTTGTTTAAATAATAAAAATTCATTTGCTTAAACACGTGCTGAAATAATACGAATTTATTTGTTTAAACATTTGTTTAAATAATGAAAATTTATTTGTTTAAACAATCGTTTAAATAATACAAATCTATTTGTTTAAACAATTGTTATCGTCCTACGAGTGTCCGAATATTGAATATACTATTTAATGTACAACATTAATGAAAGTCAGTGTACCTGCTACGTACGTATTACGACGTGACAACGTCGGATCAAGATCTCACAATCAGTTATTCGAAGTCGAATAAAAATTACGAATAGAGATACATCTGATTTTCATCTCTTCGAAATATTCGTTACGAATAAAACAATCGAATAAATCATCTTGCTACATCGAGCTTCGAATAAATATGAAGGTTAAGATGAAATTTTTCCATTGAAATCTGACATAAATTTCCGTAGGCAAGGTCTGACGAATACACCGTAAGATACATGGTGGCGCTGCCTTCAACTTTCAAATAATCGTGAAAGATACTCTAAAAATTCTCGGCTGTATCTTACGAATAGTGCCTCTGGAATAACATCTTGCCGCTAGAGGTGTTGAATAAGCTTTACGCCGTTACTTCGAGCTTCGATAAATTACAGATGACGAATGAAATTTCTGGAGAGAATCTTACAGATAAACTGTATCGAATATGTATTTTAGAAAAATAAGTATAAATAAAAGATAACTTTCGTTTATCTTTTATTTAAAAATTTTAAATAAATAATTGCCCATCTCTGATACATACTATGTATGTTATGATATTCAAATACTGATAACGTGTGTCAATAGTTAAATCAAACCAACAAGTCTCCATTTCTCACAGGTATTGATATCAAAGAAGAAAAAAGGTAAATATCTTCCTCTGATAACGCTTCCTGAAACACATGCACACTATTTCCTGGTACTGCAGAATATATTATTACTAAAATTATCTTCTATATTGTATCCTACTTTTACTCTCATATCAATTGTATTTTATTATGTATTAATTGCATAACCAATATGATGTTCAGTATACCGATGATTCTCGTCCATATCGGAATTTAATTTCGACACAATTACTTTTTTTATTCAACGTTTATTTCATCATTCATACATTAGATCATAATATTTTAAATAAACTCCCCACTACTTTATCATAATTTGAATTCCTTTTATAGTGTTTAATAATAATTTCGTAATCATTGCGTTAAAAACTATTTTATCATAATTTGAATTCCTTTTACAACGTTTAATAATAATTTTGCGATCATTGCATCAAAAACTATTTTTATATAATTCCTTGGAATCAACCACTTTTGTACAATTCAAAAGAATTATTATTGATTCTTAACTATCCAATGACATGAGTCGATATTAATAGCCACCGGCATTTAGTTCTCGTTGCTTCAACCACAGCATCATCGGAATACTTCGAAGAATTTCGAAATTATTGAGATAAGCGATTTGATTATTATGGATATTATGAATTTTATACTTAACAGACTCGTGATGAAGATTCTGAACAGAGACTAATAAATATAAGTACAGTAATTCTTCAATCGGTGTCCGACAGCCGTGTTCCGCACGGACGGCGATGGTGTAGAGACACTATTTTTTAATGACTGCGTCTACCGCACCGAGACATCAAACGAGAGCCCGAACATAGAGAAGGACAGAATGAAATACGGATCGCGCGGCCGAAGCGTATCGGTGTGAACCACTATTAATCCAATTACAAAAGTTCTTCATTTTTCATTATTTTTTTATGGAACTTTCACCAGCTTATTTCTGGCATATTTCTGATTAAAATGACGCCAAACACGATATACTTCCAACTGTATGTAGTGGTTTAATTGACGGTATGGAGTAACTGTAGGACATAAAAGAGGATAGCGAGCAAAAAAAAACCTGTATTGTTTACTGTATTGTTTAAAATACCTATGCGTGCTAACATTCTTATTGACAACTTTCTTTTGATTATTTTTTTGATTATGTAAAATGGAGTCGTTTAAAAATTTCGACGTTGTATCGCCTAAAAAAAAAAGTTTTGTTATGCTTAGAGTATGACGTAATAATTAATAATTAACTATTTTAACTATTCCAATTGTCTTACCTAAGATTGTTAATTTTAGTCCGTCTAAGTAACATTGTGCCGAACGTGGAATGTATTTTCTAAGACGCTCGACATTTTTAAAAACATTCTCAAAGTCCTTTCTTATTCTTGGATGTAGATTGATCCCATTTTCTTATTATTGGATTTTTTCTTATTCTTGGATGTAGATTGACCCCTTTTTCTAATGTTACTGAAAATCTCCGTTCCTCTTCACTGCATGTAAAGAAAAAATTTCCAATTTCTGCGACCGTTACGTCGCGCTTCAAATTGTATGACCAAGATTGTTGTATTTCAGATATTATTCTATCTCCCTCTGTTTCTTCAATTGTTTGCATGTTCGGAATAATTTTCTTCCACGCATTTTTTATGTCACTGCATGTCAGATACTCCCAAGATGCACCGATCAAGATTAAACAGCAATTCATTGTATACGGTTTGAGTGTCCATCTAAGATACTCTGACAGTTTATATCGGAATCGTATCTTTAGCTCTTCAATGATTCCTTGATCCATTGGTTGGATCAACGATGTGGTGTTAGGTGGTAACCTTAGTGAATCACTAACTTCAAACATAGCTGCTATAGATAAAAAATTGTCGCAGCTGGTTCATGTGATACTCATTCGAATCGGTAGAATCTCTGCATCAATCTGACTTTCGGATCATGGTATTGCGATCATTTCTCGCCGAGATATAGCGAGTTAAAGGAAAAGTGGAAATTGTGCAAATATTAATCGTATTTTCAGAAACACCTGGTATATCGAAATGTTAATGAAATTGAAAAACAAAAGAAATCCCTTAAAGAGAAAGAAACGCTCTTTCTATTGCTTTTTTGTATAAGATTCTACGATAATTTTTTCGCTTTCTGGAGCCAGTTAAAGTTAAAAAGCTAACATTTACTTCAATGTTGTATAACTCGAATAAAAAAAATCGCACAATAATCAACAACAACACATTTTACACAGGAAAAATAGCCCTTCCAAATGATATTAACGAGATTTATAAAAAAAATTTGTTTCACCCCGTGTGATGTGGCAAAGTTAAACAAAATTTTTGAAAACCGTCAATGTTGTCTTTATCACGCTATAACTTTGTAAAAAAACCAAGATAGTAAACATTTGAAACGGAGCATCTGAAACTAGACGTTTCACGCTTTCAAGTCATTGTTTAACGATATCGATCCAGCAATTTTGGCCGGACTTATGATCATGTAAACTGGTAACAATTTTTGGGTTGGCAGAGGTGATCCCTTAATTCTTTTGAGGAGTGTATTAAGGACCTAGATAAATTATTATTTTACTTATTTTTCAAAGTTTAATAATATTTCTTTGATTTTAAAAAAATTCATATTTTTCAGAAGCGTTTATGTGGTATTTTTTGTAATTTCTAATCAATAGTTCTAGTCATTGCAGCAGTTTTGAGAGTCACTGTAGATCTACGAAACATATATTTGAAATTTTCATTAAGAACCCAAATAAAAAAATTTTTAAAAATGCTTTTTTTATTTTTGCATGCAACCTTGTAAATTGTAATTTTTGGAAAATCTTTTTTGCACAAATCATTTAGTAATGCTTCTAATTGCTTACAAAAAATCAGGTCGTTTGGTACAATTATAAAAAAGTTATGTTGTTTTAAAATGCGTTCAAATACTTTCGGGGTTCACTGTATGTACAAGAAAAACGGGTAATAAAGAAACTGAGAGAGGCAGTGACGTAGAATTCAGCTGGAAGCTAATGAAAAAATTGTGTCAATTGTTCTCTGTAATTGCCTCGCCATTTCTGAACGATGCAGCTACATAAAGAAAATGCTGCGCACTTGTACATTTTTCATAGCCCTTGTATACAGGGTGATTGGTAGAAACTACCAGGTATGATCAAAAGAACTCAAAAATTCATTCTTCCTAATGGAAGTCAATATCTAAATACTATAAATACTAGTAAATACTAGTAAATACTAATAAATACTAGTAAATGCTAGTAAATACTAGTAAATACTAGTAAATACTAATAAATACTACTAAATGCTAGTAAATACTAGTAAATACTAGTAAATACAATATTATAATATTACAATACTATATTATCTGGTTGAACTCGTCTTAATTCCAGCTTTCATTTAATATAAAAAAATATGTAGCATTTTATTTTAAAAAATAAGGGCCACCTTTGTTTCTTCTTGAAAATTTTAAAAGTCTTGAAGTCTTGAAAATTTTAAAAGTCTTGAAGTCTTGAAGTCTTGAAAATTTTAAAAGTTTTGAAGTCTTGAAAATTTTAAAAGTTTTGAAGTCTTGAAAATTTTAAAAGTCTTGAAGTCTTGAAAATTTTAAAAGTCTTGATAACCTTAATAAATGTTATACTTTTTATAATATTGGTGCGTTCATACTGTTATTCATCCCAATGCTGACATGACATAATCATTGTTTCGTGACAGATGTAACATTTCAAGAGTTTCAATTCTTACAAACCTTCCAAAGTTTTAAGGCTTTCAAGATTTCCAAGACAATGAAAACTTTCAAGAGTTCTAAGCTCCAAATTATGTTCCAAGTGATTCAAATTTATTGTCGTAAATATTAAATCGAAGCGATTCGAAGTGATTCAGATCCCATCACTATTCATAGGTCACTAAAGACTACGATAACATATTCAAATGAACAAAATTCGAAACGGTACTCCAAAAAGTGTCCGATTTCGCATTAAATGATTATACTATCACATGCGGTTACAAAATTCAAAATATTGCGATTTGAATGTTCTTCAAAAGCTTGTAATTTGATCTGCGTGTAACTTAATAATTCGGATCCGATGAGTAACATTTTCATTGATCATTCGAAGTACGAAACATTCTGGAGAAGCGTGAAGTCACTTGAACTTCTCGTTTCAAGTAGAAAAATACGCTGTATTTTAAAAATGACTAATGTACTACATATAAAACAGAATTGCTCTTATTTCGTGGTATGTCATGTACACAATCTAAACTAATGTGGTCAGTTTACTTCCGGTCATAATATTGTAGTATCGCTATAGATAAGTATAATCGAATATTGGCATAACAGTATACTTCGAGCTGCAGTCGTGAATAGTTCGGTTTTTAGATCATAAAGTAGCGAATTACGAAAGATTGAAGATAGAAAGAAATTTTAGTGTCTCTCTTAGCTTACAATTAGTTTTGCCAATCTTTTATAGATACAGAAATGGAAAAGCAACAATACGCGAATAATCGACTTTCGAATTATGCGAAAGAAGGTGTTGCGGTGTTAAAATTATCGAAAACCTTAGAACACGATGTTACCAGAAATACAAGTAATTTTAGAAGTACAACACATAGCTTTCCTCAAATTCGGGTCGAACCGAATTCGAAAATACATTATTCCCACGAAACAAGTGCAATTATTCTGCCGAAGATCCAAAGAGGACAATATAACGCCGAGCCTATCAAAACTACCAAAAATTTTATCGGGAAACCCTATTACAACGTATGAATCCATTACCTACGGCATATTGCTAAACAAAGCAGAAATAATATTATTTCTCCGCAAGTGCGGTAGCAGCGTAATTTTTTACAAGGAAATGTGATATCTTTTTCAGTTAGGCGAGAGAGGCTCCGGATTTAGACCACAAGGATCTATTCAAGACTTCAACACCCTCAGACGAGAATGTTTGGCGACAGGATCACTTTTCGAAGATCCCGAGTTTCCGGCTGCAGACTCATCTTTGTACTTCTCGAAGAGACCTGACAGATATATAGAATGGAAAAGGCCTATGGTAAGAAAGCTTGGAATCGTAATTTTTTCATTGCATTCGATATTGAATTTTTTTGCGGATCAACAGCATCAAATACTTCGGCCGTGTTAAATTATTCTCATTTTACACGTTGATTGTCGCGTCTCACCCGTGCATTAAGGACTCAACTACTTGTCCAGTTTTGAACATTAATTCTTGTGCTAATATATTAAATTATCAAATACGATTAAGATTGAGAGGATTATAATCACCATGATGAATATTAACTTTTTAATTTTGCCTTCATTAAATAAATTATTTCCATTTTGCGGTATATTTATGTAGCCGGTTCTCCAGTTCACTTATTAACCCCTTGCCGTACCATTTTCTTTACAGTTACAGTAATTAGAACGTCTTTATCCCCAAAAATGTCGTAGAAGAGAAAAAAGTATTTTTTGTGTGGCTAAATTTATTTTAATGCTTCAACATTGATTTCAAACGTATCGGATTTTATTTCGTTTAAAAAGAAAGGTATAAGATTAATATTTGTTAGACTTTGTTCAAATCTTCATCACGAAACTGACTCGTTAAAATACGGCAAGAAGTTAAGGGCGTACTTCCACTTAGAGCCATCAATTTTAGTCAATTTACAAGATAAAAAATGGTTTATTATTACGGTCAAGTGTTTTAAAATTTGGCACACATCTTTGTATTTATTTTGAGGGATGGCCATGTATTTTATGTATTATTATTATTTAAATTATTATACCGTTTCAACAGCGGATCTTTATGCATTTATGTCAAAAAATGTTGGAGTATTAAATTCAACAGAATTTAGCAGGATTTTTATTTATTTTCGATCTACAAATGCTATTACTAATAAAAATAGCATTTTATTTGTTACCACTTTCTTAAAATTTGTCTACAAAAATTGAAAATTGCATAAACATCCGCAGTCTACATCTCAATAATGGATTGTTCGATCTTCGTCAAATTTTACTATAAAGTAGAGATCCTTTTATCTTTTTTATTGTTTGAAACAATGTCAATCCTAGTAAATTCCTGCTATATGCGACCGCCATTTTGATAAAAATCTCTTTTACCGCGCCACTCTAGTTCGCAAGATAAAGGAATCTTTATATGTGCGTAGAAGAGAATTGACCAATTCAATATTGAGATATCATGACAACCATTGAAATGATTCACTGCTGTAATCATGCAAGAATTTAGATAACGATAAAAATAATTCCATGAAAATCGCGATGTATTATTCTGAAATAACGAGTATAAAAAGTTTGGAACACTTTACCTATAATAATTGTTGATTGGATATACGTGTTTTTAAATTCTTCAAACTTTTGTCTCAAAATAAATGGATAAAATGTTGTAACTGATTCAATTTATCTGAAGACATGTTATAGTAATAGATGCTTTAAGAATGAAACATAAGAATTGGTTGAAAAGTTAAAGTAGCTTATTGAAAATAACGTACCAAAGTATTCCGAATTCGCCCAGGAACTGTGTCAGAGATGACTCAGCGTGCATAATTTGAAAAATAATTGTTCGAAGTACTTCATGGTTGCTCACATGTTTCTTGTTACAGGAAATTGCAGACAATCCTCAACTATTTGTGGAGGGATTTTCCAGATTCGACGTCCAGCAGGGTGAATTAGGAGACTGTTGGTTAATCGCTGCTGTTGCGAATCTTACCATGGATCCGAACTTATTCTTCCAAGTAGTACCGGAAGATCAGAGCTTCGAGGAAAACTATGCCGGTATATTCCACTTCAGGTACGGCTTAACTATTTGTACTACATGGACAGACGAAAGAGTAACGTTAGAATAATTTAAATAAATTTTCAACAAAATTAATTCATTAGGTCTAGATGTATAATAATACAAATATACTAATATGTTAATCATATATGTAATCGCAATATTAAGCCCTTGCCGTATTTTAACGAGTCACGAAGATTTTGAACAAAGTCTATCAAATACGAATGTTACGTCTTTCTTTTTAACTGAAATAAAATTTGATTCGTTTGTAATCAATATTTAAACATTAAAATAAATGTAGCTCTAAAGACGTTTTAATCACTGTAACTGTAAAGAAAATGATACGGCAAGGGGTTAAATGTATTAGTCATCGAATATGGGTAATCATTAATATCAGTACAAATAACAATCGTATTTTTTGGAATAGTACATAGTGAATTAAATAAGTGAATAATAAATAACATAAATTAACGAAGATATATAATATACAGGGCGGTTCACCTAAAGATGACCACGTAACATCTCCTTCAATTATAGCGACATGAAAAATATTTTTTCTAAGACCATTTTCTTTGGAAAATTTTCAATATCACTGATGTAGCCTTGTATACAGGGTGATGCACTAACTATTGCCACCTCCAATAACTCCGAAAGTATGATAGTAGTAGAAATGTTTTCGAAATAAAAGTAGCATCGGACAACAGGGGCCGTATTGTAGAGTTAATCTTTTGTTGCTAGGTGGAGTCGCTTCAGAGATGTGAAGGTCACCTTTGTTTTTTTAAATAGAATGCTATATTTTGTTACCTGTTTTCTGATAGCGGCCATTGAGACGAATCCAACGAGGTGCAACATGAAGGTCTTTGATGGTCAGCAAAGGTCATTTATGACAAAAAAAGGCGAAATAAATTCGCATTTACAGAAGGTGTTCAAAGCGATTTCTATTAGTATCGATGCAATGCTGCAATCTTCTTATCACGGATTGAGTAGTATTTCCTATCACTTCGGCACTTATCGAATAACATACTGTAACAATTTATTGCACAAACGTATTGAATTGTACGGCGTGTAAATAAATCTGTAGCTCTCACAGAATTTTGTTGGCATTCTCCGTAAATGAGAAGCATATCGATTTGTTCTTTAAAAAAATGCATCGTTTACGATCGCTTGATTCGATGATACTAATCTGACCATTCTTATTAGCGATGTCCTGCGATATCGTCCGGAAGTGTTTATTTGACATTACCAGGTTTAGTTAATACGCTGAACGATATATCCTGAATGTTTTCACCCTTCACGCCGTACAATTAAATACATTTGTACAATAAATTATTACAGCATGTGATTCGATTAGTGCCGAGGTGTTAGGAAATACTACTCAATCCGTGATAAGAAGATTGCAGCATTGCATTGATACCAATAGAAATCATTTTGAACACCTTCTGTAAATGAAAGTTTTTTTCGCCTTTTTCATGTTGCACCTCGTTGGATTCGTATCAATAGCCACTATTAGAAAACAGATAACAAAACGTTGCATTCTATTTAAAAAAAACAAAGGTGACCTTCGTATCTCTGAAGCGACTCCACCTAGCAACAAAAGATTAACGCCACAATACAGTCCCTGTTGTCCGATGCAACTTTTATTTCGAAAATTTTGATGTTACTATAATACTTTCGGAGTTATTGTAGGTGGCAATAGTTAGTGTCTCACCCTGTATAAGTGCATATTATATTCGTTGTTATTTTCTACGACAAAAACTTGAACTTTGGCCACATTTTCCCGGCTCCAGCCGGTCATTGTCTGACAAACTTATTATTGATTCTATTTCAAATAAATAAAGTTATTTTTCTATTTGCATTATTCATCCTATCCAAATAAATAAAGTTGATTTTTCTACTTGCATTATTCATCCTATTTCAAATAAATTAAGTTAATTTTTCTGTTTGCAATGTGTATCAGATTCTGGCAATATGGAAGATGGGTGGACGTAGTGGTCGACGACAGATTGCCGACTTACCACGGTGAATTAATGTATCTGCGCTCCGCCGAGAACAACGAGTTCTGGAGCGCTCTTCTGGAGAAAGCTTACGCGAAGCTACATGGTTCGTACGAGGCATTGAAGGGTGGAACTACCTGTGAGGCGATGGAAGACTTCACGGGCGGCGTCACCGAGATGTACCAAATGGACGAAACCCCGCCAAACCTGTTCAGTATTTTGCTAAAGGCGTACGAAAGAAATTCGTTATTGGGTTGTTCTATAGAGGTAAGTGTAAACGGCTGATGCAATGTCGTGATGTAATTCGTCCGCATCTGTCGAATTTGTCGGGTAATAAACTGTGTTACTATTTTAGCCTGATCCAAATGTATTGGAGGCGGAGACGCCTCAAGGATTGATCAAAGGCCACGCATACAGTATTACACGAGTCAAATACGTGGAAATCCAAACGCCGAATCAGTACGGGAAAATACCTCTCCTTAGGATTAGAAACCCTTGGGGCAACGAGGCGGAATGGAACGGTCCCTGGAGCGACCAGTAAGTTAAAGCTAACAGAATAATTACGCCGAGTGATACGAAACTGTTTAGCAAGATTAAGTGGGTAGACTCGTTTTTCCAGAATTGCAAGGATGCGGGATGCGGGATGCGCTTTCACATTTCTCGATAATGCAAAGACAGTCCAATATTTACGTTCACGAGGCGTAATTTGCATTATTCAGCAGCATGCAGCCGTCGCAGCTTTATGAAAATAGCTACAGGCACAGCTTTATGCTTTCGAATAATACAAATCACGCTGCCGAATAATGCAAATTACACCTCGTAAACGTAAAAATAGGACTATTGAGGGCGACTGCGGCCTAGATTGATTGTTTATCTAGCGCTTTTCACTACTAAAAACCCTCATCATTGCATTATCGAGAAATGACAAAGCGCATCTTGCACACTTGTAATCCTGGAAACGAGAGTCTACCCTCTTAACCACTTTGTTCTTTTGGACGTGTTATGTCGCGACACCGATACTGTTTGTATAAAGTCACAGACGCAATGCCGCTTGCGCGATGCCACGGATGTGTTATTCTTCGTGCGAACGGTATCGCGACGCGGGATAACTCGTCCGTGACCTTATACAAACAGTATCGGCGTCGCGACATAATACGTCCAAGAGAACGAAGTGGTTAAGGGATGCGTCCGGTCTAAAAAGCTAAGAAAATTATCACTGTCAGGACTTTTTCTAACAAAACAAATAAGATTACAAACTGTAGTTCTCGGAATTTGTTATATATGTTCTTTGGGCGTATAAATTCTGTATAGGTTTTGGTTATATCCAAATGTTAGAAGCGTCAGTGTCTACCTCTCTTTAGAGCCTCCTCATTGTTACATGTCAAAGAGGTGAAAAGTGTAAAGAAATTCGATTGTTGTAAAGATCTAGACCGCATCCTCCTCCCAAAAGTGTTCAGTACTGGCAATATCGAGTGTCAAAGGACTTATAATCTGATAAGGCAGAATAAATGAGTGCCCCAAGTTCGAGCTTTCAACTTGTGATAGTGGTATGCAGAAGTTTTTGTCGTTTGTAGATACTTGACAGTATA
>CM052201.1:3591823-3636402 GCA_028455805.1 Lasioglossum figueresi
TAGTGGTATGCAGAAGTTTTTGTCGTTTGTAGATACTTGACAGTATAAGTTATTCCAACAGAAACTAGGATAAGTTGTTTATTTATGCTGTTATTAGGTAACTCGTACAAGTTGTCTTGTGTGAAGTTTTACATTCAATTATCTGGCGAACTATTTGTCATTAAAAGAATATTTCAAACAGAATTTATTTGATTCGGTGAGGAATATCTTGTGATGGTCACAAATCTTTTCTAGATGAACCTGCTCACGAGATTTTAACGCGATCCTCAATTGTTTAAATGAAACTATATTTTCGCTTAGACAAGCGTCTGGCTCGTTCCGCGACAAAGCTATCAGTACGTCTGGAGTACAATATTTTTGCAACGTACTTCGCCGAATTAACATATCGATCCATTAACAGATCACCAGAATGGAGATTCATCCCCGACCACGAAAAGGATGAGTTAGGCTTGACCTTTGACATGGACGGTGAATTCTGGATGTCACTTCAAGATTTCACGAAATACTACACGCAACTAGAAATATGTAATTTGAATCCGGACTCGCTAACCGAGAATGAATTAAATGCTGGTAAGAAGAAATGGGAAATGAGCGTATTCGAAGGAGAATGGGTACGGGGCGTCACAGCCGGAGGTTGCAGAAACTTTTTAGGTAAAGATTTCTTTTGACCATAGCTTTAATTAACTTCTCCAATACTCGAATAAATGCAACATTTTACCCATTTCAGAAACTTTCTGGCATAACCCACAGTATCGAATTACGTTGGAGTATCCGGACGAGGACGATGATAAGTGTACAGTGATTGTTGCTTTGATGCAGAAGAATAGACGAGCTCAAAGGAGGATGGGCGCGGAGTGTCTTACTGTCGGATTTGCAATATACCATGTGCGTATGGGAAATTCATACAAGCTATTCCTATAATTGAAATATAACATTCTACTAGATAAGACAGTTAATACATCCCTTCAAAAACACTTGGTTACTTTCATCAGTTAAAACAAATACATCAAACAGTAGACGTTAGATGATAACCCTAGCTATCAAACAAGATTGACCAATCTTTTTTCTCATTAACTAAACTAATCTCGTTACTTAAGTGACTGGTTTTATAAGTAAATCTGACTGTTGAAAATTACTAGCTTAAACTTCTCCAAAATTTATTAAAAATTATTAATTACTAATATTATTTTAGAAATTTTGAAATAGTATAGATCATATATACTCGTTACAAACTTCTATAAATCGATTATAGATGTGTTAGTAAATATTTTAAAAAGTACTAATCAGAAAAGTATTTTTTCTTTCCACTACAATAATATATAAAATCCTGATGATATTGATTAAATTGTATACTCTACACAAACTCTTAGTTTTTGTGCAATACACAAGAATAATAATATTATACATACCTTGATACATGTATTTCTAACGATTTGAATATGCAGTTGGAATACCCTGATCGGCTGCCCAAACCCCTGGACATCAACTTTTTCAAGTATAACGCATCAGTGGCCAGATCGCCATCATTTATAAACTTACGAGAAGTTACATGCCGTTTTAAATTGCCGCCTGGTGTATACTGCATAGTTCCGAGTACGTTCGATCCAAACGAGGAAGGTGAATTCCTGCTCCGAATCTTCTCTGAAAACCAGAATAACATGGAGTGAGTGTCGATTCTATACAATAATTATCTTAAGGGGGTAGACTTGTTTCTAGAATTTCAAGGGTGCGGGATGTGTCTTCTCATTTCCCGATAATGCAAAGATGGGGTTTTTCAGTAATAAAAAGTGCTAGATAAAAGATCAATCTAGGCCGCAATCGCCCTCAAAAGTCCTATTTTTACGTTTACGAGGCGAAATTTGCAATATTCGGCATCATGTAGCTGTCGCAGCTTTATGAAAATAGCTAGCCAGTAAGCAAAATGCTCAATTTTGGACGGGCATCTGCGTCAGCAGAAGTAGCGCTTTCTGCTGGCAGAAAGACCGGGCATCTGCGTCAGCAGAAGTAGCCCTTTCTGTTGGCAAAAAGACCGGGCATCTGCCCGGCAGAAGCTGCTCGGGCAAAACAAAGGCTGAATTCAGGACCGAGCTACTAATACTAGCACGGTCGCACTAATGGGGTGTATACCGTTTACGATACGCTTACATAAGTGCTGCCCTCTTAAACGAAAGCAGTTCGGTCCTGAATTCTGCCTTCGTTCTGCCCGAGCAGCTTCGAGCGTCGTTCTGGCAGCATAATGCCCGCCATCTACTCGCCAAGCTGTGCTCGATTTCTGCTCGAGACGGCCTGGCTGACTGGGTACATGCGCAGCTTTATGCTTTCGAATAATGCAAATTTCGCTGCCGAAGAAATGATTATCGAGAAATAAGAAGACGCATCCCGCACCCTTGCAATCCTGGAAACGAGACTGTCCCCTTAAGCCTGAAATCATTTAATACATGGTTTATATTCCAAAATTGTACTTTTCAGAGAGAATGACGAAGACGTTGGTATTGGACAAATTGACGACAGAGTAAGACATTATTTTATTGATACTAAGACTCTAATGCAGTATATGCTGTTTAAATGTTATATTAATATACCTCGAGTGTGCACTGTTTGTAATGTAAACAAAGTTGATTAACTCACAAGAGTAACAAGTACTAATATGCAAAATGTATACTAAAAACACTGAATCTATTCGCACTATGCATTCACATAGACTGTTCCAAACACTGTTACTATTTACTTGTACTAAACATTACAATTTCATTTAATGGAATGACTAAATTAACTGTTGATTAAGAGTGACAAGTAAACAAATTCTGTTATATGTACATATAATAAATTAGTTATTATATATATTAGTACCATTGTACACGATTCGATCAGTCTTTGGAGCAATCTTTGGACGTATTAACAATATGGTTTAATGTGTGCCAAGCTTTTGCAATGCAGCCAATAATAGTAGATTGATTATTAATGACACATATTTGATCTACGAAGTAGGAACTTCGAGGAAGCATTTCTTATAAATTTTAAATCTAAACATTTTGTTGTTTCTCTTGCATAGATTTAAAAAAATCGCAAATTTTAATTCTTTTTAATATCTTGTATTATAGCGACAATAATTATGCAGTTGTTTCTTATACATAACTCTTCTGAATCGAATGATGTAGTTTATGATTAAACTATTCGTATAATAATTTTTAAATCATAACGAATTTGTGTAATTAGTACTGTTAAAGTGTAGGACCATTTTCGAAAACTGAAAGTTGTTTTTTCTCCAAAATGGATTTTTTAAAAACTGCACTTGAGAAATAATACAATTACAGGTCCATATTCAACATACAAAAATGTTGAAAAATCCTTACCCAAAATTAGCACCATATCCGCACGCATCCACTCAGCAATGTACCTGGAATTAATCACAGATTTCCGTCAATTAATCATAATAATTCGCATGTTAACACTGCTTGGCTTCTAGGCGATTAACCATAATGAGGATAACGAAGATGGAGATGAGGTAAGTGAGATGCACGTTATAGTATACGTATAATTATTATAGTATTCAATCTTGTTTGGCAGCTTTAATAAAGTTAATTTATTTAAGCAGTGAGAGATTATTATCCAATCGGTTGTCTCAAAATTTACACGGCTGTGACCCACCACAACAAATTATGCATTAATTATGAAGTATTTTTTCGTAATAATCAACTGCTTTCATATTAATGTTATGTTACCGACCAAAAAAATTAAAATGTGTAATCTCTCGCTGTTTTGCAGTAGTAATAATTAATTAATTCTATTTACATTTCTTCATTGCAGCATATACGTTTATTATTTTCTTCAATGTATAAAATTTCTGTTCTCTGTTAAGGTACAAGATGATCCAGAGCCAGACCGAAACTCTGATAAAGTTCGAGAATTCTTTAAGAAGCTCGCTGGCGACGATTTGGAGGTAGACTGGATGGAACTCAAAGAAATTTTAGATTTTGCCATGCGAAAAGGTATGGTTCATGCAATTTTTACTTTAATTTTAATTATTTATTTCTATTTTAAACTGCAAGTTGGTATACATACATATGAAATTGCCGTAACGCATAGGAAAATTTAACTAACAATATTTTTCGTTTTCTATTGGATGTAAATCAAATTTCCATTAATTTTTATACATTCGACCTGACAATGATTTATTTCTCGTTTTGTAACAAAAATGTAGGTTTTTTGATGAGACGAATTGTCAGTGTGCCCCACAAAAAATTATCCACATTTCTAAATAAGTGTTGAAAGAAAGTTCAGTAAAGTAATAGAAGATTTAATATCTCATATCTTCGATTTAATACACGACAAATTCCAAATTGCCTTTTAACATTTAAACGTTAGAATCAATATTTCTGTGACAAACTTTATTTATATTATTTGGTTCAATAAACACTTCCCATTTTTTCGCTGGTGTTTTGACCGGCAATTTCATACACACTAATGCAATAGATAATGAGTAGTATTCCGGAATGTTAAAATAAATATCATATTTCCTATAATTATGGTTTGTATACGATTGAGATTTATACTTTAGATTTAAGTTGCATTTGATGTCCGTAATATAGACTTGTTTTTGTTTCCCGCTTATTGTTAAAAAGCTTTCGTAATTTTCACGCTTCTTAACTAAGTATTCTCTATGGTTATTGATATAGCATATAATTTTCGTAATTACGCTTCTTGGACATTAATTGTTGATTTTAAAAACATTACGAGGCACGCGCAAATGACGCTGCGCCGAGTCCGGTTTTAGACGGTTGTTAATGCACCAATGACGTTACTTTGTTTTCACTGTGAACAATTTACTGTGTGAATGCTACTGCACTGCAATCTGCACTTCCATTATTGTGCATCGTCGTTTTTTTCTCTTTACATTCGTGCATAATACATAAATACATTCGTGCATAATACATAAATACATTTGGGTCGCCGTGCGAACCAAACATTTTCTGCGTATTGTTTCTTAATATTCTGTCCATTTCGAAATTCAATTTATTTATTAACACGCCCGTTTCAAGTGAAAAGGGTCTACAAAGATGAGAATGGGTAATCGGTCCCCATGCCAATTTTCATTTTTTTTCTACTAAACAATACTCTTTACCTTACCTCACCGTTTAAGGGTGATATGAGGGTGAGAATCCTGAACTTTATCTTTTATTTTCTCAGTTATTACTCAAGATATTTAGATGAAATAAATACGAAAATGAAGATACAAACTAGCTATACAAGGTGAGCCGGAAATCGTGGTACAACCGGGCAGGGGACGATTCTACGTACAAAAATAAGTCGAAAGAAAAGGACTAACATTTTTTTGTTTGGCAGCTCGTTTTCGAGAAAATCGAGTTTGAAAATTCAGCGAATACACGTGCTATTGCATAGGAATCGTCTGACCATGATCAACCAATTCTACTTTCTGGATATACTAAACTAAAACACGCGAACCTGACGGAACTTTAAACTCGATTTTCTCAAGAACAAACTGCCAAACGGAAAAATGTTATTCCTTTTTCGACTTATTATTGCATGTAGAATCGCCCCCTGCTCGGTTGTACTACGATTTCCGGCCCACCCTGTATATGGGATATTTTTCGTAATTTTAAATCAGTTATTAAGGGTTAAAAGAAATAATTTATCTACTACCTTCTACTATCTCTGATTTCGAATTTACGGTGCCACAGACGTACAAGTAACCTTGTTGCTCTCCACGAACATGCAAAGGACAGAGTTGTTCAAATGTTGAGCGTTACAACTAGACAGCGGCAATTTATACAAAATAAACATTTTGTTTGTGAATTAGAACAAATTAGAGTGCAATAGAAAGTTTTCGTTCTTAATATGTTTAATAGGTCGAAGATAATATAACAGTGTTTTTAAATTCGTCTAATGTTTTCACTGTGTTGAATTATACCGACTCTACTTATAGCTACACGGAGCGTAGCGTTGGCGTCGCGCATTGGTGAAACAGTGAACAAGAGAAAGAACAGAAATTGATTTAATTAGTACTCACATATTCAGCCGTAAATGCACTTGCTGCTTCAAAATGTCACTGGACAATCCGGAGACGAACTGCACATCTGACTTTAGGAATACGGCAGTGCCGAAAGCTAAGGGATGCACGGCCAGGTCAACGAACTGCACAGCTAGTGATAGATAAGAACCGTGAACTCCGAATTGACACGTCTTTAGAGATGTTCTCTCTTCCGCGGTTCGAACGACACTGATTTGACGCAAGATTTTTCTAAAGAGTTTAGGGAGGGGGTATTATGAATGTCGAACGACGAGACGGTCGGAAAAAACACAGGACACGAAAGGGACCGCTGTAAAACTAGAATTTATGGCAATCATATGACAGAACATCGTCTGATCTTCTTTTAGAAAGCTTTTTAGGGGAAGTATAGTACAATAGAGACTCATAAACGCCACGATATTTACGCTTATTTATACGCTTGTTTATATTACGCCTGACATTTCTTCCTATTCAAACATGTGATTGCCATAAATTCTAGTTTTACAGCGGTCCCTCCTGTGTTCTGCTTTTCGTCTGACCTTTTGTCTGGTAAGTGAATTCGAATTAAATCAACTTTTGCTCCTTCTCTTGTTTACTGCTTCACCGCGGTGCGACACCAACGCTACGCTCAGTGGAACCTGCCGCCGAGCCGAACTATCCCCGCCATCGGGTGCTGAGGTCGCTATCTGATTGGTCCGTGTTTTTTGTTAATAACTCGGTAACAAAACTGTGGCGGAAATTTTTGCAAATGAAAATGTCGCTTCAAATTACCTCAGAAACCGCCTCATTCAAGGAACTCGAACATTTTTGGGACACTCTGTACATGACTGAACATTATTCCTGAATTTTTTAAAGGTGGACACTCAAAAGGTTGTTTGCGAAAACCAATTCTGAAAATTTATCTTTTTCAATCCTCAATAAGAGATTCAAAATTATGAAAAATATCCCAAATAAAGCTAGTTCGTAGTTTCAGTTTTGTTTTTATTTCATCTAAATATCTTAAGTAATAAACTGAAAAATAAAAGGTAAAATTTAGAGAATAGTTGAAATTTTACAGAATAGTATTTTAGGCAAAGAACATTGTTTAGCAAATAAAAATAATGAAAATTGACATGGAAATCCGATTACCCATTCCTTAGTATTTTCAGTATGCATCGAATTTCAATTAACCATAGCAAACAAACGGCCATTTAAAACATGATTAAATTAACAATCGTCGCGTAGTTGAAATGTTTAGTATACGAAATATAATCTAATCGAAGATATTATGAATTCGTTCAAATATATATTCAAAAAACACTTCATTTTCGAGGTTTGTATAAAGTTTCATTTTCACATTTCATTTTAAAAATACATATTTCATCTATCAAAGAATTCATTGAATTAAATGCATACCAAATATTTAATTAATTGTCCTTATTAAATTTTCATTTTTTCCTCATTCAAATCTATGCTAACAAAACGATATTCGCCAGCTCCAATGGATATACAAAAATTGAGTCAATCGGAAACTTTATTGTCGTCTATAACACGACAAGACCCGAATGTACGTGTGTATAATTTAATGTTAACATGTAGCTGTATGTTACGGGTAGAACTACCACAATCGACGGGTCGTAGTGAGGCTCATGCCCCAGAAACTGTACAAGGAAATGGTTCTTTTATCGACACACTCATCTCACTGCTGTGCGGCCTTTTTTGTAATAATGAACAGTACAATAAGCCCGTAGGTAAGGCATCATCTAGTATATACTACTTCATACCACCAGGTCACCTAATCGTATGTAACCCGGGCTAAATTAATTTTTACCAAATATTTCGTTCGAAGATAAACGAATCTACAGGTTTCAAAGCTAAACATGTTGTGTTTAACCACCCCGCTGTAACTCAATAATGGATAAAGTTGTTCATTTATTATACCAAAGTCTAGTTTAACATGTTATATTTACAAATCTGTTAGGTAACTATAGACAGCAGAATTTTATGCAAAATTAGAATTTGACTAACGAAATTTATAGAAATACGATTTAACCCTTGTGTAGACAACCGGGAATACGGGTAACATATTTACTTCTATGCATTAACGAATATAATATTGTTAACATTTCTGTCGAACTTACATGTATTTACCATTCGTACGAAGTATGGAGTACTGTGAATCTCACTAATATTTGGACACTTTTAAAAGGACCATAATTTTTTTAATATCACATTACACACGACTTGGATATATTTTGAGAAGTTAGAGCAATTAGTTTACTACAAGACGTGAAAAGAATTTTTGAAAAAATTGCTATTGGTCGGAATTACAGAGAAAATACGATAAGTTGTTTACAACTTTTTTATGGGGGGCCTATATTGAAAATTTAAAAAATATATTTTGTAAATCTGTGTTAATTATACATATTCTGCAAAATTTTATTAAAATCGTCCAACGTTACAATAAGCTACAAAGTTTAAAGATAGTGAAAGTTACAGTTTTCACGACTGTAGTTTTTTTCGCATCTACCGATTTTGATGAAATTTTCAGAATACGTATAATTTACACAGATTTACGAATCGGATTTTTTAAATTTTCAATATTGGCCCACATAAAAAAGTTGTAAAGAACAACTTTTATTATTTTCTTTGTAATTCCGACAAATAGCAATTTTTTCGAAAATTTCTTTTTTGGATCATGTAGTAAATTAATTATTCTAACTTCTAAAAAAAATCCAAGTAGTATGATCTGATATTAAAAAAGTTATTGTCCTTTTAAAAGTGTCCGACTATTATTGTGGTTCACTGCTGTATACATATATATAGGAAATGCTTACGATTTACAAGGCTTCTCCATCGCTTCCCTGACCACTTTTTTTCTAAAAATAGAAATACTGACGTAAATCGAACGGGTTATATTAAGTGTTGTACCCTAGATATTATTTCGCATATGATTAGCTTCGAAACTAAATACAGAGTGGCTTAAAATCAATGGTACACTCAAGCAGGGGGTGGCTTTTCATGTAAAAAAATAATCAGAAATTTCATGTTTTTTAGGAGAATCGAATTTGAATATTTTCCATGTATAAATGTATATGCTTTTTTTGCTTACCTCCATCTGAGCTAATGTTTTTCATTTATTTGTTATACATTCAGTTAGGGACTTGTAACGTTAATGCAACGAATATTCAAATTTGATTTTCCAAAGCTATATTTCCGAATTAGATAGTCAGATACTGATACTCTGCACCACTGATAAAAAGAAATCAAGTAAGCCAATAATTAAAAAAGGAAATAACATAGATTTATAGTTGCATATGCAAGCTAGATACCGGAAAGTTAAACTATTCAATAAATAGACTGCAGATAGTATGCATTTGTAGCTAACTTGAATATACGATAGAAATACATACACAAAAATATTATTTATAAATGTTATACATATATTAGTATATAAACATTCATAGCTAAGTTCAGTTAAGTTAAATATGTTATTATTTATACTTTTAATATGTAAGTACGTATAATACATGAATATTATATAATTTTGTACTAAACAATAATATAAAATTATTACTAGTATTATTATATAAAACAATTTGTGTAGTGCTCGTTTCTGCAGTTTAGTGTATATCTTTTAATTTGCATATGCTAGTGACAAAATGTTTAGATGAATCCGTTTGTGCATGTCCCTTGCCACAACGAAGATAAAAACAATTAACGAATTCGCTTGAAAATAATTCACTAAATCTCGATCGAAGTATGTATCAATCTTACATGTAGTTTTCTATGATCTCATTAACGTGGCCTATACTGCTATCCATTTGTGATATGTTCACATTTGTAATGTTATTAATAATTGCAATTCATGATGATAATCCCTTTGTGCTTCCTAAGATTTCAGAATTTTATGCTCTCAGTCACTTGTGTTTATTACAAACCAGAAATGCATAATAATCGACTGGTAATTATAGCTAGAAGGGGTTTTGTCTGTAATTTCAGAGACACATAATAAAGGATTCAGTAAAGATGTATGCCGTAGCATGGTTGCCATGTTGGATGTTGACCACTCTGGTAAACTTGGTTTCGAAGAATTCAAAACTTTATGGGACGACATACGGAAGTGGAAGGTAACTATTTTAACTATAACTACTTTTTAAAAAGCTTAAAAGGTTTCATTTATGAATACTCAATATATACTTTTAATATGTTACTGGAATCTTTACCAAGTTAAACTGTTCAGAATAACAGGAAGCTCATAGAGAACAAGATATTTTTGAAATTTTGCATCATTAGATATAACATCGGGAGATTGTTACAGGAAGAAAACAATGTTTTTTTTCTAGGCAGTGTTCAAATTGTATGACAAAGATGAGTCAGGATACCTCAGTGCATTCGAATTGCGACAAGCTTTGAAAAGTGCTGGGTATCGACTTAACAATCACATTTTAAACATTTTGGTCCACCGTTACGGAACCAATGATGGAACGATCACATTCGACGATTATATAATGTGCGCAGTACGACTGAAAACAATGATAGGTAAACGATTAATAATGTTATCATCAAAACTGTGCTATAAGACTCTAAACAAATTTTCTTTACAGACATTTTCAGAGAACGAGATCCTGATACAACTAATACAGCGACGTTTTCAATGGAAGAGTGGATAGAGAAAACATTATATTCATAATTTGAAATATGTTAATAAGCAAAGAAATACGTCCATTGCTCTTTCATTGTCTTCTTTACATCAAAAAATTACACATGTTCGCTACCATTCATTTTTACTCAAAAACCATTCGTTACACATAAAATTTCCAATATTTTATATTATTTGATGAAGTAAAAGTAGTTTCGTGTTGTTCTGTAAAATAATGCGACACACAACAAAGAATGAATTCAATTTTTTTAGACATTTTACTTACAATTAGCCTAAATATAAATACACACAGGCGCTAATGGTGACCGTCATTAAAAATTATTTATTGGTACCGAACTTTAAATATAAAACTTAACGAAGTTAATAGACAAAGGAGAAGAACAGTGCATATTATGCATATAAAATATTTCTATTTGTGATAATAGATCTGTTGCATTTTTATCGGTTCTAGTATATGTATATGTAGACAAAACATGGTATTGCGTGCCTTGAAATATATCTTTGTATATCTAAATTCTAATTTTGTTAAAAAACAGTCAATCTTGAAATAATAATTTATTAAAATGTATGTAAACATATTCTATAATTATATGTATATGTATACAACGTCCTAATAATGTATAATTAAAAAAGATATAAATTATTTTATACAGTTAATCGTTTTATTTCTTTCAGAAACAAATAAACAATTGATAGGTATTCATATTATTTCTGTATTTAAAATAGATTGCTAGAAAGTTTGTAATAAGCCGTACATTTTGTAACAATTATTTAAAATTTAAATGGTCAATGAGAAAATAGAGTAATACAAAAAAATGTTTCAGACAGAAAATGTTTGGTTCAATGGGGCAATTATTGTGACCGAGAAGTTTTTTTTCTCTAAAAGAGAAATTAAACCATGTATAATATGTTGACCTTCAAATGACCATCGAAGGAGTTATTCTTCAAAAAGCATAACTTAACGTACGAAGACCATGTTCATATTTACCGTACTCTATCAGGATTCTATCTCTTGTTTACAAACTGCCGTACCGTGTAGCATTTTGTGTCATATTATATCAGTATGATTTCACGTTTGGAAATGTCGTATTCGATCAGTAAAAAATGTGATATTGTAATTGTCTACTGTAAGAACATATTCTGATCGGAAACATCCTAGTGTTCAAACTATCAGTTTTTAAAGAATGACTCCTTCGAAGGTCATTTGAAGGACAACATATTATACATGGTTGAATTTGTCTTTTCATTAGCTATAATGTTACACTAATCAAAATACATCGTTCCGTTTAAAAAAACGACGATGAACCATGAACGACTGGACCAAACATTTGCTGCCTGAAACATTTTCTTGTATTACTAAAAACAATGGAGATATTTGTCAGTGTGCCTCATCCTATATATTTTAAATCTCAGTACCCCTATGACAAAGTACCATCTTCTATTTTTAATTTGAGTCCTCAAACGTTCAAAAATTACCATAGGGATACCTTCTAAGATCCATTCAGAAATTCCTCCTAAAATCGTGTGAATTTTGTCAATGTTGGAGGTCGCGCTTTTTCAATTTTCAATCCGATTTAATAATTCTTTCCAGAACTAAGTGCTTCTATGACAAGATGCCACAATTGTATGTGATTACATGTGCCTTATGCATTTATTGTCTCTGGTTTATTCTTCTCTCTACATGTTGATAAAGATGGCGTTGTATTTAGTCTACAACTTGTAGAGCCTATAGGCTCTATTTGCCCAAAATTTATTGTCTCTAAATCTAAATCATAGTAGAAATGGAGTATATATAATAATCGATGCTCGCTAATATGCCCAGATACATGAGTTATCGGTAACGTCGAACGCGACACAAAATTGGTAATGGGGTTCTATAGTTTATGTTTATTTAGAGTTTAGAGCCCCGTGTGACAGGAAAAGTAGATTGGGTGATTGGTCTATTGATATACCTTGTCTGAGGTTAGGTCTATTCCTATATCTTGTCTGTAGCGACGCTAAGTTTTATACGACATCTGATCTATTTAGTCTCGCGAGTTTGTTCAGGCTTATTTCTGACAAGTAGATACTTGCGTTCCTATGCGACACAAAAAATCCAATGAGACATATGTCACGTGACTAGATGCGTGGCCATTGTTGTTGTTGTTTTACTCTATGTATTCGTGAGATGAACAGATGATAGGCACTCCGATATTAAATACTAAGCCATGAGAGAACTATCATTTCATTTCGTGAGTGTCGGATCGCTGAAGTAAGGTACATAGACCGTCGATATACAATTAATCGTTCAGTCATATTGTGCCATTAAGAGACTATAGCTGTCGTCTCCCATAACATAACCTCGTTTCCACTCTAGAAAGTGAGTAAATGTTTTAATGAATTCTATGAAACAAACGCTACGATAATAACTAAAAAATAGGTGAATATTTTGCTATTGATTCATTTAAATAAACTATTTCTATAATTTTTATTTTTTGTTATTTGAATACAAATACGTGATGCGTTTAAAAACAGATAAAAGAATGTTTTGCTAGAGTTGTTCTTCAATTACATTACGAAAATATTTCTTAACTTACTTGTGCAGTAGTAATAATGAATTTGGTACAATCATTTTTGTTACTTTATAAAGTACAATACATGTTGGCAATGTAATATAAATAAAAGTCACGTAATGTGCAAATCAATGAAAGTCATTTTTAAACGATGATGTACTATGAAATCATATTCTTTTATGTAGCAGATTGAAACAATGGCTGAAGTTGAAGAAACACCGCCAGAAGCTGCAGAAGCAGCTACCGAACAGGATGCTGTATCTGAAGAAGATAGGCAATACCTAACGGATTATCTAAAGGGAACTGAGCAACGACTAGCTACAAAAGAAGAAATTCGAGTAGCAAATTTGAATACTAATAGACCATCTGACACATACTTTAGTAAATTGGATTCAACATTAAAAAGAAACACAACGTTCGTGAAAAAATTGAAAAATTTTAGTAGCATACAATTAGACACAGTTCTAAAAGATATGATACATTTAAATTTAACAAAATATGTGAGTGAAGTTGCTACTGCTTTAGTGGATGCCAAATTAAAGATGACAGATGTTGTACCTGCCATCAAAGTATGCAGTTTTCTTCATCAGACGTACGCAGAATTTTCAACACACTTTTTTGAAAATTGGCAAAGAATTTTATCTTTAAAGGTTGTTGATAAAATTACCAACCCAAGTAAGCTAAGGGTGGATCTCAGATTCTATGCTGAATTAGTGAATGCAGGGATTTTCACGCATAAACAAGGACTGCCTTTACTTGGCTCAGCATTGACAGTTTTAATTAATATGGATAAAGAAGAACATAACAATGCAAGCATTATATTAAGTTTCTGTAAACATTGCGGCGAAGATTATGCAGGTCTTGTGCCCAAAAGAGTAAGGGAAATATCAGAAAAATTAAATGTACCAATACCTAAAAGTAAATTACTTTCACCCGATAAGCAGCAAAATGTTAGATTGTTGCTAAGAGAATATTACAATTCGTTATGCAAGCACTTATTGAAAGAACATAAAGATCTTCAAGCTTTTGAAAAGCAAAATCGAAAAATCTTACAAACTAGAGGTGAATTGAGTTCTGAAAGAAAAGAGAAACTTGAGAGTCTTCAAGTATCTTACGAACGCTTGCTCAATAATGTACAAAGTTTTTCGGATACTTTAGACGAACCCATGCCAGAACTTCCTGTTGACAGTGAAATGAAAGCAGAAGCGGAGGAAACGTTAAAAATGATTAGCGAAGGGGAAGAGAATAGCATTCTCGAGGATATGTGGGGAGATGAAGAAACTAGACGATTTTATGAAGTTTTAACTGATTTAACAGTATTCCTTCCAGGATCGCATTTTAAAGAAGTACCTAAACAAGATGCGCCAATAAGCGAAGAAACTTTGGATGAAGAAATCACATTCGATGAACTAGAAGAAACTGAAAGAGTAGATGAACCAGAGGCAGAAGTCGAGGAACCCCAAAATGCAAACATTAGTAATAAAATACTGTTGGATGCATTCTTAACTCATTTGCCAAACTGTGTTAATCGTGAAATGATCGACAGTGCTGCTGTCCATTTCTTAATGAATCTCAATACAAAACACAACAAAAAGAAATTAGTGAAAGCTTTATTTGGTGTGTCTAGAATTCGTCTGGATTTACTACCATTCTATTCGCGTTTGGCTGCTATTCTTTACCGCGTTATGCCTGATGTTGGCAATGACTTGTGTTTAATGTTGAAACACGATTTCAAGTATCATGTACGTAAAAAGGATCAAATTAATATTGAATCGAAAGTAAAAGTCGTTCGATATATTGGCGAACTTGTCAAATTTAAACTTTATTCAAAAATAGAGGCATTATATTGTTTAAAAGTTCTGTTGCATGACTTTACTCATCATCATATTGAAATGGCATGTAACTTATTAGAAACGTGTGGAAGGTACCTGTTTTGTTCTCCGGATTCGCACCAGAGGACAAAAGTATATTTGGAACAAATGATGCGCAAGAAAGCAGTCACTGCATTGGATTCACGTTATGTAACGATCATTGAGAATGCATATTATTTTGTAAATCCACCAGAATCTACTGGAGGTGTTTCAAAAAAAGACAGACCACCGATTCATGAGTTTATAAGAAAATTATTGTACCAAGATCTTTCGAAAACTAATACTGATAAAGTTCTTAAGTGGATGCGTAAATTAGATTGGGAAGACGAGAATGTGTCCTCTTATGCTATTAAATGTCTCACTGCCGCGTATAATGTTAAATATTTAAATATTCGATGTGTAGGAAGTTTATTAGCAGGACTTGTTGCACATTATGAAACTATAGGTCCCCATGTGGTCGACGGTGTGCTAGAAGATATAAGATTATGTATGGAAATTAATTTACCAAAGTTTAATCAACGTCGCATTGCCATGGTTAAATATCTTGGAGAATTGTATAATTATCGCATGGTAGAAAGTGGAGATATCTTCCGAACTTTATATTTGTTAATCACTTTCGGAGTCAGCATGGATCATAACATACCAAGTGTTTTGGATCCCCCAGATCATTTGTTCAGAATTCGATTAGTCTGTACATTATTGGAAACGTGTGGACAGTATTTTAGTGGTGGTTCTAGCAAAAAAAAGCTTGATTATTTTCTAATATTCTTTCAAAATTATTATTGGTTCAAGTACACAAATCCTATTTGGAGTACTGACAACCCTTTCCCTGTAGGTATAGATTATATGTATCGCGATACGTTATCAATGTTGAGGTCTAAAATGCAGTTATTTCAAAGTTACAAAGAAGCGCAATGTGCTGTTGAAGAATTACGAAACACATTGTATCCTACTCTTGGAAATCCTATTGCGGAAGAAGCTGATGCAGAATCTGATATGGGAGTAATTGCAGAGGGAGATGAAGAAGTGACTATAACATCTGGAAATGGCAGTGGGGATGCAAAAGGTGTAGCTGATTTACATTTTGAAGAATCTGAAGATTGCTCTGAAGCACAGTCGGAAGAAGAATGGACGGCTGATGCAGAAAGATACGACACCATGGGTACTGAAGAAAATACGCAAGGGGATCAAAGTCTCTCGGAAGGTGGTACAGACGGTGTTCTTATGGATGTGACAGAATTAAATGCAGCGTTACCAGCTGGTCCCAGAAGAGTAAGTTGTCCCGAAGACGATGACTTTTTATCCGCTCTTGACAAAATGGTTTCAGATAATATACAAGACAGAATGCGAGATTCTGTAAAGCCACAACAGGTAGATATTTCAGTTCCTTTACATGTAAAAACTACGAAGAAAACGTACGAACAATTACAAGAAAGGCCATCTGACAATAATACAGTTGACTTTGTTCTTATGCTAAGAAAAGGTAATAAACAACAGTACAAAAACTTAGCGGTTCCAGTATCATCAGAACTCGCAATGAATCTTCGAAATCGAGAACAAGAACAGAAAGAAGAAAAAGAACGAGTGAAAAGATTAACATTGAACATAACAGAAAGACAAGAGGAGGAAGATTACCAAGAAACCATTAATCAGAGTACAAGACCAGTGACAGTAAATTTAAATAGAGAACGACGACAAAAATACAATCATCCAAAAGGTGCTCCGGATGCAGACCTCATTTTTGGTCCTAAAAAGATTCGATAAATTTATTCGATTGGTGTGGAAACAATATTTGTCACACTATAAAGTCAAACGTGATTGTATACAACATTATGAACTACAATGGTCTTCTACGTATACATATATATATATATATATTTTACATATATATATAATTAAATATATATATTTATATATATATATATATGATTCTAACACTCTAGTGATTTTTTATTTATAATTTGAAAGCCACATTTGTTATTTATACAAATTCCCAATCCACCGCGATTTTCATTGTAAAAATGTTGTTACCAAGTATATTAGAGCTACATGAATTTGTTGTATGTGTCAATATGTATTTTAAAGAATATCAATGAACAAAAATTATTGAACAACAATGTTAATATCTTTTTTTATATAATTGATACATTTGAATACAACTATGTTTCTCCTTATTACATGCATAGTAAGTTATGTAATTACTATGTACAAATAAAAATAATTTCCAATTTAAACAAAATTTATTTGGCCAAACTGCCGTACTAATTTTCATTTCATGTTACTATGTAAATTTTACGATCAAAATTTACATATTGACATAATAAAAATAGTACTAATGAATCATATTATAACGGTTCCTTTTCGTTTGTTAAATATAAAAAAAAATATACGTTCAAGGCTGCATCATAGATTTATATTATTTCGGAATAGATATTAAAGTTAATTTTTTACATTCAATTTTGTTTTTATTGTAAGCTTTTTCTTTTAAGAAATAGATGCGAAACGTTAAATTTGATATACAATTGTTTATTTTTATCTACGAAATTATTCCCGTGTACAAAATGAATATAAATAAATGTTAGGTGTGTTTATGTTTGTTACAGTTCTGTAATACAGTCTGCCATAATATCACATATCTACAATAATATATGATACCAGTAATTATAAATTAATACTAAATGCATATACGCATTTTTTCACCATCATCCTTTATGGATCTTCCTCTGCATCTTCAAATTGACCTGCTTCTATATCCATAGCATCATCTGCTTCTGTGCCATTGTGATTGGTCCCTATTTGTTCTACCGATACAGAATTAGAATAAACATAACATTACATAAAAACAACTTTCCTTCATATTATATTATATCCAAACTCTATTTTATATAGTTAATAAATAAATGAATAGTACCTGATGGTAGAATGTAGGGAGCATCTCCTGCGCCAACTTCATAATTCTCAAAATCATCTTCTTCTGCATCTTCATAAATATCTTCTTCAGCTGTAAAATATATTTGTATGTGTACATATATTAGTATGTGTATTATATATATACGAGTTCTCATGACATTTGAACTTTCTATACAAGGGTTTACAAAGATAATTTATTTACCATCTGAAAAGCTATCTTGTGGATCAGGATAAAGCGCTTGACAGTGGTTCATTGCTTGAAACATAGCATCTAAATTGTTTGTGTTATCAGGAGCAAAACGCATTTCCGTGATAGGTGTATCTGCATCCTCATCTTCATTTTCAGAGCCACTGTCAGAAGGCGGTGGTAATGGTACATCTATACAAAAAAGTTTAAGCGATCGTAATAAAGCAAATAACGACGGCGGTTTCTAAAAAATGATTCAAAATATAAGATATAAAACTACGATATATTGCATAGTGTTTGATTTCTGCATTTAAGTAAATTCTATTCAACTTTTATACTATTTCAAAATATTTATACAAAAAATGTTAAAAAGAAGTATTAATATACCTGGAAGGTCTACTTTTGCATTAACCATAATATATAAACATTGTCTTGGATGTACTTGTTGATCTCTTGATATGGCATGTAAAGATATATGAGGATATTCAAGTGAAAATCCTTGTTGTGTATCATAGTTCACCCAAGAAAACAAGCTACCAATGCGAACATTATATTAAAATACATTAGTACTACTATGAAATATAAATTTGCTTTCATTCAATCCTTACCTTTCCGTAATATACAGAGTTCCCTTTCCTACTTCTGTGTCATTAATATACACAGTAGTATTTTGCTCTTCATGACGTATTCCCTCTTGTGGCGCAAGAAAATTACTAAGTACGACCATCTTTACCTATAATGTTTAATAAGCTAGTTTACCATTTATGCATATTATTACGGTAGCATGAAAGTTCCTATAAGGTAAATCAAATTTCACGTACTCCGATTAATTCTTAAATCTGATAAATAACAGAGAAAATAATTACAAGGTTATGCAGAAAATTTTACAAACAGAACATTGATTTTATTAGAAAAATACACATATACTGCACAAAAATGTATGGTAAAATATCTAATACAATATACAAATGTATATTGTATTAGATCGTTTACGTAGAAACTTAAAAATACTGCATAAGAATATAACTACACAGTGGAAATGCGACACTGCCAGTTCGGTTACTACATTTATTTGTTTAGTCTTACTGTTAATTCTTAATGTAAACTTACCGCTTGCTTGTACAATGTAATAGTAAGCAAGATCGAACGAACTTTTCCCCTAAAATAAGTGTTTTAAGAAATTAATAACTCAGTTTTAAAACTTCGGATGCACAATGCTAGTCTTATATCGTGGCACGTTTGTATTAACAATAGTACAGTAAAGTCACTAACGCTCAGTAGTCACAAATGTCAAAATATAAATTTTTCATTTTATAATATTTATTAACACAAAATTTCACCGCACGTTACGATGTTGTGTTTCTGTTTCGCGTTATTGATATAGAGTTCGGAAGAACTTCGCTACAGTGTATGTCGCGTTCTGCTACGACCAGCTACGACGAACTACGAACTATAGATAGTATACTATATATATATATATATATACACGAAATATATATAAGTACATACGATCATAAGGCGGGAGATTCTCTTTTATGTTTTTCACGCTTTTACAGTAAAAGTAGTTCCAAATTTTTTGAAAAAATTTTTCCAAAAGCACACCTATGGCACAAAGAAAAAGAGGCATAAACTTTTTCTGTGAATAAATGTGATATGAAGCATTGATAATACTGAGCAACAAGATAATTGCATCTTTTTGATTTATTCATTGTTATTTTAAATCAGTCTCCTAAAATATTTTGCTTCTGTATCTATATACTTATAAATTATAATGAATTCATGTTTACATATTTATTCTATTTATTGACATTATAAACATGTACTGATCATTATTGTACATATTGCAAGTATATATATGTTTCATGTATACATTATACATACAATTAATTAATTTTAAAAATATGTATCAAACATCAAATATATATAACTTGATACCAAATAAAGAGCATATAAATACATAACAGAAATATATGAAACTAAAGCTACTGAAATAAATATTTGATATATTTACCTATACAAAACATAGGTATAGTAACATAAATGATAAGTGAAAACAGGAAAGCCATCTGAAAATGTTTTATTATGATTACATGTGGCAAGCGAGGCTTTTGTTTCCAATTCCTCAAATTTAAAATTTAACTCTGCAACATTTTTTCATTTTTTTACGTACATACATACATACTGTCAGTATAATAAAAAGTGCTGTTCTTAGTATTTTGCACTTCTTTCACTACTGGAATTTATTATTACAAGAAATATCACCTTGACATCTTTTTGAAAATCGGTCAGAGTCCTTGGGCAAAAGGTTTTCTAGCGAACTTATACTATGCAAATATAACATATTGAAGAATATCTGGCTTGAATGCTATAAAATGCTTTAAAACTTAGTGACAAGCGAATAACAAATCACTTACATTGGAAAACATTAGATTTATTTTTTTTTTTCAACAATAAGTCAATGTGTATATTATGGTTTTCATAAAAAAAGTAAAAAAACAATTTGCACATTAAAAACATCTTTTACACAATAGTGAAACATTCGATAATCCTTTAAATTGAAACCATTAAGTTACCCACTGTAAATTAACTATATCATATATTTGTTTCCATGCCATACTTTGCAGTAGGTATCAACGATACTGTACAGCTCATGCCAGACTCTTCAATTTCATATATATTCTTAGACTATTGATAAAGGTAAATAATATATGATAGAACAATATGGATACAATGTACAGTTGAATTAAATAGTTTATACTACATAATAGAGTATCACTAAACGTTACTAATGTTAATTGTGCATTCATTTTCTTTTTAATTGTGTTTATGGGTAACTGAATTTATTGTTGATTTCAAGGGGCTAAGTTCCAAAAAAACATTGAGAGACGTGTATCACACTAAATCTTGTGACATTTTTGATATGTTTTATGTTTCTAAATATCATAAAAGTTCTAAGCATGTAATGACAACCTGATTAACTGTAACAGTAGTAACAGTTATAGAAGTAGGACTAACGATGATACTATGAGTAATAATAACAGCAAGTAGTAGTGCAGCAGTAGTAGTGGAGGTAGTTATAATAGCGTTAATAATGATAATCATAGTTGTAATAGTTTAGTAAGAGTTGTAGCATAGTAATGAGTCAAAGATCAATAGTAATAAGTGAAATAATATTACTAATGATGATTGCAATAAAAGTGCAATTATAATTTATTTGGTACACATTTAAACATAATTTGTCATATAAAATCTCGATCGAAACATATATAAAAATCTACTATATGAGGTGTGTATTTAAAAAAAAATACATTAAATATTACTTAAATAATTACTTAATTTGTTTCAACATTATATTTGTGATGTAATAGATCTATAGTCTTCAAAGAAAATCCTTATTCTTATCTGTGCAGAAGTAAAAACATTTTCTGTATTTATATTAATACATGACATGAAGTTCTTTGTATGTGCAAGAGTATATAAATAAAAAAAATATATATAAAACGATGTTAAAAAAAAGTGTTCGTATGTACAACGAGAATATGAGTATGGCACGAAAGAAGTTTATGAAATATAACGTCAAACACTGTCTTAACATAGAATAAATAGTTTAGAATGATGCAATTTATATTTATTATTGAAGATAGTGTCCTTGTAATTTGCCTTGTAAAGACCATTTTTGTAGTATGTATGTTTTTTTTGGAACCTTTCCCTTTGTATTAATCTACACCGTCCATTTGTATACTTCACTTATATCATAAATACAAAACTTCCAAGAAGAATATTCTCAGATTTACTATGTGCAAACTTAAGTTTGCAATGTGTTTGTGATTTCTCGATGTACAGTTACCAAATCTTGTATATATCCAGCTAATCTAGCATTTAACGTATCCAAATTTTGCTTCTGAACTTTATTTGCACTTAATGCAAGCTCCAATTGTTCATGGACAACCCTCAACATTTCACGAAGCTCCGCATTTTCTTTCTGTAATGCCTAGAAAAGATATCGTTTTAATGAGTATTATAATAAATAAGCATCGTATGTAAAACTTGTTTACCATACTTTTTAAATGTAATTAAAGGTCACTACATAGCAAACTCAAGTTTTAAATATATACATACTAAAAAATCTTTATTTTTTGTAGCCATAGTAAGAGCTTTGATTTCTTCATTTCGCGTTCTAAGTTCACTTTCTAATGCTTCTACTCTCAGCCTTAGTGCTTCACTATTGCCTTCTGCAATCTTTCCAGCTTCCAAGTCTGCGTATTTAGCTTTAATTCTAGCATTCTCTTCTTTGTACAACTGTAACTGCCTTTTCCACTCGTCAACATTTGCTGTAGACTCTTGTAATGCACTTGTTAATCTTGCGTTGTTCGTTTTCAATGTAGTTAATTCAACCTGTAATCAAATTTGAGTTCCAACAATTAATGGCTATAAAAGAATGCTTCCTCTAGCAATGTTTACATTCTTATAAAAAATATATCATACCTCCCATTTCTTAGCATTAGCAGAACTTTGTGTCAATGCAAATTTCAGCCTATCGTTCTCATATTTAAGTTGCATTTCAGTTGATTGTGTACCTTGCGAGGTATTCATTTGTGCTTGTTTGCCTTGATGCTGCGGACTCTCTGTACTTTGCTGAGAAACACTTTGTGATCTCGAATGGACTGCATTTTTTAATTCTTCATCCATTTTATTCTGACAATTACCAGGTAAGGGACTGCTGCTTACCAAAGACACATTGTTTTGAGTAGAAATCATATTAGCATTTGGGTTTGGGTTATTCGAAGTGGATACATTGGAATTAATCATTGATGAATTTGGTGGATCTATAAGATCTTGTTCTGATGATGGCATACCCGATCGCGACGTAATCGGGCTAACATTTGCACTAGTAGCAGGAGTAACAGAAGAGCTGTTTGATTGTAACTTAGCATTAGCTAATTTAGTGGCCTCCTTCACTTCATGAAACTTCTCTATAAACTGCCAAATGAATGATATTGTCTCTGAGATTGTGGTGTACACATGGCTGTACGTTAACTAAAGACATATTTCACAAACCTTTCCTAATTCTTCCTCAGATGAAAAGCCAAGACCGTATACGGTGTTAGCTCTAACATCTGACCACTGGCCAAATTTTTGCGACGTTTTCGTGAAGGTCATATTTGGAGTAATAGTACTATTTATTACTGCCTAAAAGTTAAACAAACAAATATAAATAACTTTTCATACGATAGAAGTTCACGTCTCTTAACACGTTCCATGCCAGGCCGGTTTTGCTCGATAACTAAACAAACTTATGTGCTTTGTTCTATACTGAATTTTTTATAATGCTTCATTCTTTTTTGGTGGAAATATATCCTACAGTGTTAAAGTTGTTATAAAATATATATTTCTGGGGCTTTAAATAAATATGTCAACGTGTACTATGAGTGGTACACATGGTATGGAACGTGTTATATGTTCAAATGATTTTTAGTTACCTTTGTTCCTTCAACAGAAATTATTCTATACAGACTTCTGGTTGAGTCATAAAAAAATGAAACAGACACTGCTGCTGTAGAGGCAGATACCCAAGATCGTTTTGTCTTGGGATCGATATGAAACACGTGTGCTTTGCACGTGAAAATAGGTTGTTTACTGCAATTTATTAAAAGTAATATAGGTATTTAAATATATCTCTTCGACTAATACATGCACATCTACTTATGCCTCATACTAAAAACCAAAACTATAGGAGTTTAATAACAAATATTTCGAAGTTTATCTTTTCACATCATTTATTCTATATGTTCTACAAAAACATAACAAAATCAAGTACATTAATAAATCTTAGATGTATATGCATGCCTTAAAATTAACAAAATCACATTGCAATGATATTTGCTTGATATCAAAAGAAATAATATGAACAGGCAACTTTTGTCTCATATTGTTTCAGGAAAAATAAATATAATTCTATTCGAAATCTTCTAAATTTACTATACGTGCAGCATATGTACAATTTATATACATTATTTCAAAGTAACAAGAAATTTCAATAGTTCATAAGATCTTTATTTTAAAAGAAAAAACAACTCTGCGATAAAAATGCAACATATTTGTTCTTCTACTAAAGTGTAAAATCACTTATGCGGCCTGTCTGAAAAAAATGACATGTAATAATAATAATGTGATAGTGAACAATGCTTTGAAGACAATAATACCGAAATAAAGCAGAAAAGAAAAAAAGAAAAATGATGTTCGTATATTTTAAAATAACACAATGACAATGAATTGAAACTTAAGCATGTTCGAGGAAAGAAAAATGTAATATCATGGGTAGTTTGATCGTTTACGGAATAAATTTTTTATTATACAAATCTAAAAATATACCGAATAATGCACGAGTAAACAACTAGAATAAACACATCTCCCGCGGTACTAGCTTATCCCGCTTTCACTGTTCTAATGTGCGGTTATATATAGATAAAAGAAAAGAAAAACATTCTGGTCCAGACTCTCTTCCCTTGTACGCACCCACCCAAACGCGTATCTCCGATGATGTCGGAGATAAGATCATAAATAGACAGGAAAAGATAGTAGAGCTCATTAGTGAACGCAATGGAATTGACCTATTTTATAGTAATCGACAGCATTCAATAATAGAATAATTAAGGATAATTTATAGTACTCATATGCGACGTGGAAAGTGTGCCTCGTGTGTACATATATTACACACCCTTAAAAGGCGGTGCGGAGTATTACCACGTTCACTTACCCCATTGTTTCTTTGCCGGATGCCATACAAGTATATGTTAATTTCACAGTCTCATAGAAAATTCAATTATACGTGCATACGTAGTAGCTTTCTAGTAATAAGAATTCTCGAAATTATATGAAAATTTATAAAAATCCGTCCCACTAGAGATTAAGGTACACCAGTTGACAGCCGCCATCGGCCAAAACTTTATAGCGAACAGCAACGATCACGCAACAACATGAATCTAGTCGAGTTTCCACCATATACCTGGATTTAATCGATTTTCCACGAAACGTTGATGTCTACAGTATGGTCATGGAAAGAATTCGCGTGGCGCTAGTGTGGTGAGCACACAGCGAATAACATCTCCTAACGTTATTTGAAACGTTCAGTTTTAGCCCCTATAAAAGCAGGTGAAATTGCTCTACTTTCGCTCTACGGATTAACTTCTAAAGCGCCAACTGGCAAATAGCGTATTGAGAAACAAGTATATAAATTTGGATAACTTCTAATTGTTTATGAAATCTTTGCTATTCAGTACATTGTACAGTACGTTAGATTTCCACGTAAAGAGAACATAAACCCATATGATTTATTATTGCTATTGCAGGTATAGTGCATTAAGAAAATGAGGTATCTCGTGCCGCAATACAACGTTTCGAAAACAAACTAACAATGAGAACTGTAGAAAATTAATTTTTAGGTACCCCATTTGGATTATTGTTTCCGTTCTACTATCTATTTGTAACACGTGACACGGGTGTATGTAGTAATTTGCTGTTCACCACTAAAGTCGAGGCTTCTAGAGCTACATAATACATCTCCCGCTGGCATTTGATCTATTGTCAGTATATATGTATGATCTATATTCAATATTAACGCGTCTAATGTCGGGTTTATTAATTCAACTTATTGGTGGGACCACGCGTGGTAATACGCGTATTAACCTGAGACGAAATGCTTTTTTTCCTTTCCATCCATTTCTCTCATTTCTTTGTGAAAAGATTATTTTAACAGACATTTACTGTAGATGTATAGCCAGTCAAGAAAATATCTTTACATACCTTAATGCGAAATAATTGTCTTAAAATTAAACCAAATGAATCGAGATTTCTTGACATGTTAGAAAATTTAGTTTACTTAGAATACACAAATTTTTTTAAAAATTGCTATTGCTCGGAATTGCAAAGAAAAATGTAAAAGTTGATTTTTAAACATTTTTACTTGAGCCTGTAATGAAACTATAATCAATGTATTTTGTATTTAAATGAGCAGCGATATGAGTAACAAACATTTCAATATGAGAGCGTAAAAGTCGCACATCTTCTGCGTTGTCAGGGAATTTCGCTCTTATGCGATCAGCTTTAAATTTTGAATGCACATAAGTAACGCAGGTCTACAAAACGTATTTTTTAAATTTTCATTACAGACTCGGTGAAAAAGTTGTAAAATCATTATTTACTGTTTTTGTCGTAAATTTTTAAAAGGTGTATGGTGACATTTTTTACTAACTGTATGGGAATATTAAATGATTGGGTAGAGAATAATATTTTATAAATATATATAGCAATCCGCAATAGATAGCTCTAGGAAAAGTGCACTGCAGGTGTGTTGAACTGCAGGCGAACTTCAAAGTTCGAACAGCTTTGAAGTTCTAGTGACGTAATGCATGTAGAAGGTGCAGCGCTGCGAGTTTACTTCCAAAGCGCCATCTGACTTTAGCCGAGTTAAGATTTGTACAGACCGCCATTTTTTAATTGCAAACAATCAAACAATTCGTTTATATGAATAGAATTAGACACCTTTATTGGGTGCGTATATAGGATTATACACCCTATTCTCTGTCTCTGTCTATACGTACTTTATCTATATTCTATGCTCTGCCCTTACACCACATATACTTATAGACTCGACTTTAGATAACATGTCTTGTTCCAAGATTACATCGTCTACCAGATGACGGATGTGGGCAAAGTGCTATAGTCTGTTGAGAAGTCGCAGTTCCACGAAGCTAAAGTGTTAGAGGGAAAAGGGGAGTCATCGTATACCTATGATCTAAGGCTCTGTCTATAATTGAGTGTCCCAAAAATGTTGTACTACCTTGAAAGGGATGATTCCTGAGACCATTTGTTCTTCGCGGAGTTATCCACGAAAAATGCGGACCAATCAGAGCGTGGGTAAGCACACGAATTCCGGTTCGGCCAACGACAATAGCCGCGCTCTGATTGGTCCGTGTTCTTCGTTGACCCCTCATCATGAAGATTTTAAACAAAGTGTAATCAGAGAGTATGTGTAACAAGTATGAATGTTACGCCCTTCTTTGTAAATGAAATAAATTTTGATTCGTTTGTAATCAATTTAAGCAATAAGATAAATGAAGCCGTACAAAAAATATATATTTTCTTTTCTCTCCTACGACATTTTTGAGGATAGAGACGTTTTAATCATTGTAATTGTAAAGAAAATGATACGGCAAAGATTTTCGCTAAGGTAAAAGTTACTTAGAACCACCCCTTTCAAGGTTTTCCGAAATTTTTGAGACACCCTGTATAGTGCTACGCATACAGTTGGTTGACGCTTTACAAGTGATTTTTAAATAGACAGGAAAGCTTTACATCCAAATGTTACACAATCGTTATGCGTTATGCGCTATGCAGCACTATGGTCGAGTACGATCAGATGCGATCCTTTCGTATCAAGGAATTACTAGATATATAGTTACCAGCGCAAGGCGTATACCTATGTATCGTTGATAAGCATTGCGCCGATGCTTAGAATGTTGGTAATATCCTGAAAGCGATGCTTGAATACACGACCATTTTTTGTTACATATCGGATCTCCCGTTGTTTTTAAAAGTTTCACCAGTAGCGAGCAAAAGAGCAACACAGCAAAGTAGCGGCGCTATCGTCCTACCCTTGTCCCGTATACCATTTTACCTGAATACAATGAAAGTGCGCAACGTTTAGTGGGTGGGGGCATTGTGCGAGAAAGAGAGAAAGAAGGAGGGGGAGAAATTGTCCGTCTTGCGAGCCGTCATAGCTGAATCATCGTGAGAGGTTCTTGCGAGAGTGCGATAATAAATGGCATTGTGATTGAATTAGTAAGCGCGAGAAGTATAGTGTGTGGGACTACTTTTAATACAAAGCTCTGATCTCGATGTGGAAACCCGACGAGGAAACGTGATAAACAGTGCTTTGGCGTGTGCGTGACTCCCCCCGTGAAACGATGAACGGGTTTAGTTTTAGTGAATTGTGTTGCTTGTTTTGCTGCCCACCTTGCCCGTCCAGAATCGCTGCGAAACTAGCGTTTCTACCACCTGAACCTACTTATGCGTTCATCGAGGACGAGGGTTCCAAGTTTGCTATTTCTCTGTCTGAAAGAGCCGAATGGCAATTCACAGAGGAGACGAAAGAGTCGGTAGAAGGTTTCTATGCAAGAACGTCACGAGGCAACCGAATAGCTTGTATGTTTATACGGTGCTCGTCTAATGCACGGTTCACTATTTTATTCTCTCACGGCAATGCCGCCGATCTTGGACAGTTGTGTAGTTTTTATTTGGGACTCGGCCTCAGAATCAATTGTAACATATTCAGCTATGATTACTCGGGGTACGGGATCTCCGGTGGTAAACCATCCGAGAAGAACCTTTACGCTGATATAGACGCTGCGTGGCATGCCCTTCGAACACGCTATGGCATTAGCCCGGAAAACATTATCCTCTACGGACAAAGTATCGGAACTGTACCTACGGTCGATCTAGCCTCGCGATACGAGGTTGGTGCAGTTGTCCTGCATGCACCTCTGATGTCGGGAATGCGAGTCGCTTTTCCTAAAACAAGAAGAACGTGGTTCTTCGATGTCTTCCCCAGGTAGGTAAAATTTTCTATGTGATATACACGATTCTTTGTTTACTCTGTAAACGATACGCAATCTATAATTCGTTTATCTCTTCTGCTGTCATTTACACTGTCGAGGTTCACGCGCATGACAATACCACCGAGTTTATATACTTGACGCCAAATATTTTGGCCGGTCTAAGGCGTTTTTTCTTCCACTTTTCTGATAGAGGTAATCTTGCTCGAACGTATTTCAATCATACAAAAATGATTCTTGCGATTTAGTTTACATTTATCAGCGACTTTCCAGTTGTCATCATAAAATTCATTTGCCTTTCGTCTTTATCTTTGTATTGTCTTCTTTATACTTTTTCTGTAGATTTCTTCGGTTAGAGTGATGTCTCTATTTCAAATATGCTGACCTATGAAGACATCAAGTAGAGCTAATGTGGAACGACGATATGTAATATGCAACAGAAGGGTTAGATATTTCATTAACCTCTGTTTCTCAAATATATATACACATATATATACATGTATATACATATATATACATATATAAACCGGTAGAAATATTTAGCGTTGTGTTTAAATCATTTAATTATGCAGTAGATGAGATACAAAGAACGTTTCGTAATTGAACAAAAGAGCTAATCACGCAAAAACAAATCGAAAATTTTCATCATTTTATTATCGGATATAGTGGCTTATAGATATACCGTATTATCAAGTGAAATTTTGAAATCCGATTTCCGCGAATCGCTGTTTAAATTCTAGTCGGTTGAATGCGCGATCACTCATGCATGCATTCCCACACGTGATTTGCGTAGACACCTTCGTATAATCCTGGATGTTGTTTCAATCAATTATATTTTTACCATATATTTCTCTTATATCGTACCGATCACTAATACTTTGTTCTTAAGTAAAATAAAAAAATACAAATATATGAAATTTATAAAAAATACAAAATCTATATTAGCATTTAAACTAAATTTTATTTTTAATGTCACTGACATACAAGCAAAAATGTTATTCCTTGAAACGGACCGTAATTCTGAAATAATCGTACTTTTTCAAAGCTTTTCAATTTGCGTTTGCATGGTTCGCCGATTTCTGTTGGTATACTTTCTAAATATGCTGAATATGAATGTAAGATTTAATGATTTCATTTACGCAAACTCACGGAAATGCGTTCTAAAATTGTAGAAGCAAGTTTTTTTTTCATAGTACATGGTTTTCGAATTATGCTATGAGAAGCAATAAAAGTTAATCTGAACAGTTCTCATGGAAACCTTTAAATTACACAATCCATCGTCTTATTCTTCCTTAGCAGGTGTTACGCTTACACTTTAGTATCCAATATCTATGTATATAGTCTTTGAAGTTTGTTTAGTTTATAAATTTGAGAACTATGCATTTGTTCCATGTGAGAAATACTAGATTCACAAGTAATAAAAGCAGAAAACTAAAAAGTTTATGAAGGAAAATAATTTAAAGTATCATATATTATTGAACTGTTCCACATATTGTAAATGAAACGAGATCATCAGTGATTTGATTACGCGTATATGCTATTAAAACTTTACATTCTTTCACATACATATATGTATATAAATAAAATATAAAATATCTTTTACAGTATAGATAAAATACCCAAAGTTACATCTCCAGTATTGGTCATCCATGGAACAGAAGATGAAGTGATAAGTTTCAGTCATGGTGTGGCTATGTATGAAAGATGTCCACGAGCTGTAGAACCATTATGGGTTTCGGTATGCATTTTTACCTGTTAATTTGAAACCATCAATTAAAAGCTTGATATTAACATACATTATGTTTCTAGGGTGCTGGCCATAATAATGTGGATTTGTTTGAACAATACGTGGAACGACTGAAGCAATTCGTAAGCGTAGAACTGGTGAACTGACGGCGGCTAAGCCTCTCCCAGAGTCAGGGGGGGGCAGGGAGGACATATGCATGTGGATAGTCAGGGGCGTAATACTCCTAATAATTCAAACACATTCAGTTCTATTTCAACAAGTTCACAGACTGAAAAACTTGTCTTGCAACCGCGTCCCACAGGGGAGAAGACACCTGTTCTTCTTTGTGACGAAGAATCATCCTCCACCTCTTTCGATGAAGTATATTTCTGCTTACAAAAGAAACTCTCGTCAATAAGAAAGAAATATTCCAAGGATGATGACTCAAGTATAGATAGTAATTCAAGAAAAAATAATCGACAAGATGACTCAAGTATAGATAGTAATTCAAGAAAAAATAATCGACAAGATGATAAAAATGAAAAGCGAAAAATAGTAATTAAAGCAACGCAAAATAAGAATAACAGTGCAGGATATAATAAAACGATATTAGACGGTACACCTGTGCGTCACAATTTTCGATGAAATTACATTGATCAGGTTATAAAGAAACGGACAGTGGTGGCAAAGGAAAGTTTAAAAGACAAGCGATACGAAAGCGTACCATAATTTTACAAAAAAAAGGACTATATTTTACACAACAGCAGTGACTTTCATAAACATGTACATCGTACGACATAATAAAAACAAGAAAATCATACATAGGAAAAGGAAAGTAAATGTTTCATTTAAAACACTAAACTATGTGAAGAAATTAGGACAAAAGTAAGTTTCATTACCAGTTTCTGTGATTGTATGTATATCTTTTTTTATAATTTGTCAACGTATTATTTAAAAAACAGCAGACGTTTTTATAATGATTTGGCGAATAATTTCTCGAATTATATAATTTTTTAACTTTATGTTTATACAATTTTTTTTTCACCATTCTTTCATGTTCATTGTTAAATTTAAAATTTTCTTTTATGTCTAAAGTAGATCAGGAGAAATCTCTTTTCTTATTTATGAACTGTTATCTTATCATTTCTTTCTGAAGTCTTTTTTTAGTGCGTCATCTATTTCGAATTTTATATAAATGTTAATTCGTTTTTACATTTCTAACTACTAGCTACTTAGTATTTATAGATTTTCTAGTATTTTTACTCATCTATGTATCTAAAGATTTTAAACGTTTGTCCGCTGCGCGTGTCGCACAAAATGGAGTGTTTACATACCAAAAGCAAAACGAGTCTCATCAGCAGAAAACTATAATGACAAGACATCCCAGGATAAGTGAGTGTTTAAGTATGAGTGTTATTGTTAATACTGACGTGAAGATGCCAATTTAAAACCTCCTTTCGACCGCCACTGTGTTTCTTCATCTAAGAATGAAAGAATCCATATAGTAAGAGTCAGAGGAACACTGTTGACAAAGTTTTGGAGTATATGTTCCATCAAAGTCAAAGAAAAAAATTAATTTCATTATTTTCAAATATTTCTAGCGATAAGGATAAAGACATTTCGAATGTTAAGAACCTTCATGCTCAGTTTAAACCAGGAAAAAGTCTACAGTTCAGCTTAAATACTATAAGAAAAGATTTTGGATTAGAACATATTTGAAAAACATGATGCGCATCGTGAAGCAAAAGCAACGTTGTGCTATGTAACGTTGCCCCCAAATAAAGTTACTTGAATTATTTGATTATTGGAATAGAGTAACTGCCTTTATAAGAAGTTGGATCTCAATCGTCGAACTGGTGGTTAGGAAGGTTATTGAAAATGATGAAGGAAAACCATGTACTGAATACTTCGATAAGATTAAAAGAATGCAACTTGAGAGATCAAGTGCTAAAATAACTGTATGGCGCGAAGTCTACGTATTTGGCAAGTTACCGCTCTACTATTCTTCCACATGACTGTCTACAGAAACCACAGATTTGTACGCATGACACATATTCAGGCTGTAACAGTGCTAGTGAGATTGTGCACATAAACACGTATGATACATTTACAAAATTTATTATATTTCTAGACTACGAAATAATGCAGGGTGATAAAAAAAGCAGTATTTCAAACGTTTAGTGTAGATAGTACGTATCAAATGAGTGGAAAAGCCGAACAAAATTTAAATTTTCAGAGTTGTAAACAATTTTCGTTTCGGTCATAACGGAAGGCATGTACAATTCTCATGCTCTAGTGCGTTAGGAAAATAATGACAGAATCTATTTTCTGTCATTATCTGCATTCTTTATGCTTTATAGATGTGTATCATAATTATATATATATATATCTACTAGGCCTCACTTGAGAAAGAAATGAACATTTAATATTCTTGTTCAATCGATTGACCTTGTTTAATTTTCTCCATTCGCTTGGTACATACTACCTATCCTAATTATATTTTTTTTATCACTCTGTACCTCTGTGCATACTGAATATTCTTACTGTGTGCACACACATACCAGTGTACGCAGTTGTAAGTTGCAAGCCGTTTCTGCAGCATAGAATGTAAACTTTGCGACGACAAATACGTCAAGTATTATTATTTTTATGAAAAGTCTCCTTAAGATTGAGGAGGACAAATGGCTTATACACACCGAAATATTTTCTGCCAGCGTGAAATGCAGCGATCACTAGCAGTGGGTGTGTAGCAAGAAAATTCCTCGCTGAACCTATACACCATGTATTTCTATAACGACTTCTACACATTGTTATTGATTACGGAATAGTCGAACAGTTTCGGAAGAATCTCCAATTGTGTTCGTCGTACTATGACATTAATGCATTTAAACTTGTTTTTCATACAAAAGAAAAAAGAGAAAAAGAAAGAGGATCGTAGCTACTAATAGGTTTGTTAATGAATGTGAGATGTATGGACTGCATCGCGTGTTTTCTATGGCTCATCTTTAGAGATTAGGTTCAGCGGTGATATAAATGTTGCGTGAAGTCGCATGTTTTTATATAAATGCATCGCTGTCACTGTGACCAGTGTATATGATAGCTGTACGAGTAACAAAGAATAAAGAGAAACATTTGTTTTTATATTGTCCCACAGCAAAGGCCTGTGCAGTGAGCAATGGAAATCTTCCAGGTAGCAAAGAATTTAGGATAGAGATATAAAAGTTAATGAATAGCGTTAAGGAAATTTGTAAGCATAAGGCGTCCTAGTGGACGTTATGTTTTATCGAGAGTGAATTAAAAAGAAGTCGAGGATCGTGTAAAACAACAATAAAGATAGGGACAATATTACTACCAAACTTGATTATGAATTAGTTTATTTCTAAAGAGGCGAATCGTTTGGAGGACCTTGTCTATAAGTATGTTTCTTGTTAGTATTTTTATATCTCGATAATGTAAATACAATGCAATTAAATAATTTTCTTTTATTAGTATATGTATAATGTATGCGACAATGTGAAAAAGGCCGCGCGGAGCCAATGGAATGAATCGGCTCTATACATATAGTTACATATACGTATTTCTGTGAAAACGTTTCCTCCTTGGTTTTTGAGTAAGTCATTGTCAACATTTCTATCCCGTCCCTGTTGTCATTTAAATACATTGCTACATATGTATATCTTCAGACTACAAGTATAAACTGAAATTATATGAATATTATTGTGGCCGTCGCGTCGTATGAATGAATGAAAAGTGCATATATAGAATTACTGAGTATTTAAGTAAGAAATAATCTAAACTAATTTTTTTTAAGATAAATAGTGATTTACACGGAAATCATCAGTGATGTTAGTACTTCTAATTGTCATCGTTATTATCTCCATTCTCATACCACCAGCGTGGATCATTCTCGTTACTATCTCTCTCTCTCCCTCTCTTCCTCTATCTCTTCTGTATATACATAATCATCGTTTCAATTCAACGTTTTATTTTACGATAATATCACGCGCATAAAATACCAAACCCATTTTTGTATTCACTTCCTCTTAGCATTAATCATCGTAGGATACTGTGCAGTGTACAACGCTACGAAATATAATAACGAGACCGATACTTTTCTTCCATTGGCCTTCGCCGTATAGTTAAATCGATCGATTACCATCTATTGCAATTCTTATGTATATTATACATATACATGTATTATATATAATATATATTATATAATGCGCATAATATATAGTGTATTTAATATTTATATGTATAATATAAATATATTTCGTAACTTGTGAAGGAAGAAAAGGAGTTTATACCGTTATTTGACATATGTCCAATTTTATAAACGGTGAACACATCGAGGAGCAGATTATTATCGGTATTTACAATAAAGACAGCGGCGAGAGTATTGTAATGGCGATGGATCGTCGCATGACAGGAAACCGCGCGATTCTTCGTTCGTCAAACTGGTTAGAAGACAAAACAAATAGTAATAATAATAATGACAAATATCTTTTGTACAGCGTGTATTCGGATACATAGACGTGTCTCCTCTTTCTTCTACTTTCATTCTCGATCCGTACGTCGCCGTGCTTTCTCTCTTTCTATTTCTCTCGGTCATTTCTCTTTAAACGTTTTTTACTGTTCTGCTCTGTCTCTCACGCGCGTATAAAGCAATCGACCGGTTCCGAAGAGCACTTTCGTCTTTCACGGTTGTGTCGCGTCGTCGTGCCGGTGAAAATGGTACTTGGCGGTCTTCTTTTTGGGTACCGCGGATCATGGTGTGCTGATATTCGTGAAAACTGTACATAATAGCGTGTAAGCGAAGCATTAGAGGTAATATACTCAGTGTTCTGTACGGTCGTATCCAACGTAATTACTGGGAGAAGATATAGGTGGGTCAAAGAGATGGGAGTGAAGGGACGCATCATCCGTTGGCAGACACTGGAATCTTTGAATTTGATGATTAGCGTCGCACGCGTATCTACGATTGACTATTGGGGAACGAGTTAGAATGATTAGCCGTTTGATAAATAACATTTACGCGTAGATACAATTTGTAGAAACGATTAGAAGAATGCGAGGAAAGAGAAGAAAGATGAGTATCGTTTGTCCTGAGATAAAAACTGAAAACTATTGTTTACTTAGCACGTAAAGATATCAAACGGGCGAATGACACTATTTCTTACGAAGATCATGTAGGATGCGTAGTCAAAGGCATAAACATACATACATAAGTACGTACGTACATCCATAAATAAATACATTACATCGCCAGTCATTCGATTAAGACTATTTCAGAGTTTTATACTTGCATCGCACTCGACTCAATCGTGCCGCGCGAATCATCAAGTAATCTGCTGATCTTGCGACGTCGAAACAATGTAATAATTATTATGTGAATTACGCAGATATCGAGCTCACCATTATCCAATGTAGCTTGTTTTACCACCGGACCTGGCATTATCGCGTGTCATTTGCCGAGTAAATCAACTTGTCAGAAACATAATCCCCTTGTTTAAGCCACCGATTGTCACAGCACTTCTGTAACCGTAGAAGTTGTTGATCGAAGTGACGCAGATGTTCATCGTCATCTTTTTCTAAAGAGAAGTCGAAATTAAGTATGTATTCGTGATATCCTGTTTTTTAAATACTTTTTTTCGTTAGTACATTACACTGCAAATTGGTAACTGTAATTAATGCTATTGAGATAAAAATGTTAATAAAATCCCATAGAAACGAAAGCTGCGTTGTGTGAATTCACTTGTATCATTTTTTTCTATTTGTCTCCTCAAACCTAACCGCCTTTGTCACTGCATTACGATGCTACTTTATTGCTTTAATTTTGTCGGAGACTGTTCCATTCAGAATCTCTTGTTCCGCGATCATTGAAGTTAAGCTGTCGATAATTATGTTTATTACCTTCAATGGAAAATCATTTGGATAGTATCCCCGCGTTTGTCCCGATTATTATGTGCAGTAAATCGAATACCAGAATTTCTACCTAATAATCAATATCGTACTTTCATTTTATCCTTATATCTTATTTTATTTCTGTTCACGTTACGGAAGGACAGAAAAATGTTTACGGATGAGAATAGCTATAATTTCATTTCAAAAATCAGAGTGCACTACGAGCTGAATTTATCTGGATTTATGAAACCTCAACAATTTATTTGTAAATGTGATTTACACCATTTTGACAACTAACAATACAGGATGTCGTTTCAGTTGTTATTACCATATAGAAAAATGCAAAACAAAGTGTAGGATAAATATTTTTAACCATTCTTATTAAGATTTTAGATGTATTTATAGAAATATAAAATTACACAAAACCAATAATGAGATGTATACCTATTTATTCCCAAACCAATCAATGCCCGAAGTCCGATTTCTGTAAATAGATTTACAAGAATACGAATTTTCAAAAATATTCAATAACATATACGCAGTGGGTGTAAAAAGTATTCGTACACCATTTAAAATAGAATAACTTTTTTATAATTGTACCAAACGACCTGATTTTGTATAATCAATTAGAAGCATTGGTTTACGAAATGATATGCAAAAAAGATTTTCCAAAAATTATAATTTACAAGGTTACATGCAAAAATAAAAATGCCATTTTTTAAAACTTTTTTATTTGGGCCCTTAATGAAAATTTAAAATATATATATATGTCTTGTTGATCTATAGTAGTTACACACATGCTGAAAATTTCATCGAAATCGATTAACATACGCACGAGGTACTGCGGTTAAAAATGGTAAAAATCGTAGTTTTACACGACTTTTGATCAGTTTTTGCTTAAAATCCACAGAATCATACATCTTTCGATGCGTGTTCTTTTTTTCCTAGGTCAACTGATTTCGATGAAATTTTCAGAATGTGTATAACTAACATATGTAGAGATACAAAACATATATTTTAAATTTTCATTAAGGGTCCAAATAAAAAAATTTTTAAAATGCCTTTTATATTTTTGCATGTAACCTTGTAAATTACAATTTTTAGGAAATCTTTTTTGCATATCATTTCGTAAACCAATGCATCTAATTGATTATAAAAAATTAGGTCGTTTGGTGCAATTGTAAGAAAGTTATTCTGTCTTAAAGGGCATACGAATACTTTTTACACCCACTGTATATGTTCTATCTAACACTTCCGAGCAATTCAAATTAATTTTAAGATACAAACGATTATCTTCATGATAAAAGGTGACTCTAGTAATTGTGTTCCAAATTAGGGAAGATTTTTATCTTCTCGGAAATTGGAGATTCATTTATCGAAATTGTTATATTTATAAAAACAACGTAACGTACAAAAATACTCTACCTAGCTAGGAAACGACTAGCTAGATTACTTCCCGCGGAAACGCCTGGCGTTTTCACGGTGTCACAGTACTCGTCAAAATCATCTACGAAAGAAATAGAGTAATAAAAAAGACAGTTGTTTATTCACTCACTACTTGTTGGGGAAGAGATGCTGCGTTAGAGTCCTGCAATCAAAAAAAGAAACAAGAAGATATTAAAATCGAATCGGGAAATTCCATTGGCATATAAAAAGATTTCAATTTAAATGCTGTTTAAATGATTTTTTAAATAAAAAAACTGTACAATTTTTCATTAATACTTTGAAAGGAAATGTTCAATAATAGAAATTAATTATTGTGAAGATATTTTGGTACTTACATTCTCCCCACCTTGCAGAAAGTACAGCACGTTGCCCCCGATCTCAGCTATCGATGTCGTCTTCGTTCGTCAAGGTAGGCAACATTGGTCAGCCAGATAAGCAGCTTCAAAATATTTTACACCTTTAGGGCTCTGTAACAGAAAGAACCGTTGGAGACTAAATCCGAGGTGGTAGGAAATAAATAATTCAATTTCAATATTTATTAATTGTTTATTAATGATTTGAAAAAAGATGTTCGATAACACAGTTTAATTTGAAACATAATTTGTACTCACGCTCACGTCCTCTCCTGCTTCAAGAAAGTACGTCATGATGTTACGTCACGCTTTCGATTATTATCGAAAGCATCGAGTATTATCGATCTGGGCTATCACTGGTCTTCTGATCTATTGTTTCTTTCCGTCGGTATTTATAACAGAAAGAAGAAATTCATTGATTTCAATTGACAAACAGTCAGAAACTAGGTCACAATTAACACTTTACCTACCGGAAGCCTATTAATAGGATTTTCAATAATTGTGCTGTACCAAATGAAAGCATAGAAATTTTCTTTTACGTTGCAATCTTAAATGAAACTATTAGATGATGTTATTGAGGGTAACTTCTTAGTTCACAATGAAAATTGCTGTTGCTATTGAAGGTTCCATTTAAAAGTGTTTAGCCATATACCATAGATTTCTCAAAATTATGCAATAATCATCGGTCGGTAATGTGTTAATAATAAATCATTCAATTTGAATGGAAAATCAAAATTAATTTTAACGGAAATAAAATAAACTCGATTTCTATCGCACGACACGAATTCAAATACAATTGATCGTGACGACACAGAAATAAATCCGAATTAATAGAAAATGAATAATCCAAGTTCAATATTTATTAATTGTTCATTAATAGTTTGCAAAAAGATGTTTAATAACAGAATTTAATGGGAAAAATAATTGGTACTCACGCTCACGTCTCCTCCTGCTTGAAGAAAGTGCGCCATGACACTAATTGTAAGTCACGTTTTCGATTATCGAAAGCATCGAGTAGTATCGATCTGGGCAACGAATATGGTCTTTCGATCGATGGATTCTTTTCCAGTGGAATCTGTAACAGATACAGCAAATTCATTAATTACAATTAAGAATTCAGTTCAATTAAATAGAATCAGAATTAATAATAAATAAACAATTGAATTTAAATAGAAAATCAAAATTAATTTGAACGGAAATTAAACAAACTCAATTTCCATAGGACACTAATTCAAGTAAGTACAAATGATCGTCATTACACAAGAGTATATCCGAATTAATAGAAAATTAATCATTCAAATTGAATATTTATTAGTTGTTCATTAATGGTACTATGAAAGATATTCAATAACACGGTATAATTGGAAAAATAATTGGTACTCACGCTTACGTCCCCTCCTGCTTGAAGAAAGTGCGCCATGACACTAATTGTAAGTCACGCTTTCGATTATCGAAAGCATCGGGTAGTATGGATCTGTGCAATGAATATGGTCTTTCGATCGATGGATTATTTTCTTACGGAATCTGTAACAGAAACAACAAATTCATTAATTTCAATTGATAAACCTTCAGAAACTAAGTCACAATTAATAATAAATAAATAATTCAATTTGAATAGAAAATCAAAATTAATTTGTTACGAAAATTAAACAAACTTGATTTCTATCGCAGGACACGAATTCAAATACAATTGACTGCCACGACACAAGAGTAAATTATCGCGGGAACGTAACACGATTCGGGAATAAATTTAAATCAATAGAAAATAAATAACTCGCTTGAATACATAATTAATTTTTAAAAATGAATGATAAAACACGGAAACGGTCCCTGCTTTGCGTCGTATGTTTTCTACGTCTCGGGCACGAACGACGCGGTTGACTGGGTCAGGAGGGTGGCTCGTAGAAAACGAAACGCACGTACGCGTATTTATGTGCGTTCACTTTGACTTTCTTGATTATAATGAACCCGCGGTCCTTGCGTCCGATTGTCCCCGATGATTGACGACTGTTACCGATGATCGACGGTACGCACCTAGTTTTCGGCCGGGCAGTCCGTGTTTACATGTGCTGTTCTTTTCTGTTCGCACCGTCGACACGGTCATAAAAACAAATAATATAGGTTCAGAATAGTTCATATCTACGTTACAGCTGCAGACCGAGGAAAAAGCTAAGAGAGAGTCGATGTTTTCATTAGATTCTGAGAAAACAGGTTGTAACACTTTATTTGGTACACCCTGAATAAATTGCTTCATAAAAAGGATTCACGAAAATATTTCTAGAAAATGCTCGGAGGTTCGGGATTTTTGTTTTGTGTTTTCGATCAATAACGCTACCATCGCGTATCAAAAATACAATAACTACGTGCGGTGTTCTTAGAATCGTTTTTATTATGTCATAATAAATTTCATTTGTGAAATACTCAGAGAGTGAGGGGGGGGGGGGGCAACCACCGAAAAATACTATTAAAGACTGCCAGCCTTATGGGACAATTCGTAACCTCTCAAAAATTTTAATTTTTACGAATAATTTGTTATCTTTTATTCGCGGTTTGAAATGTCTATTTCAATAAAAATTTTCTCATCTGTGCTCCTACAATCATATTATATTAATTTATCCATGTGATTCTCTCTCGAACTTTTTTTTATTCGGAATATTATGTCAGATAAACGTTACTCTGTCTTTCAATATATTTCTGTTTCCGCAGATCGATTGTTGGAATGTAGGTATGTATAAATGTATACATACGAATATATATAAAAAAAAGTGTAAGAATATAATGCTCGTTTATGAAATACTAGACCCTCCGGGCGGATTGCGCCCGACCACTGGCGGTATACCTGAAAAGGTTGTTATAACAGAACCGGCCGATTATTTACAACCACCGCGCTCTGACAACTTCAACCCCGACAGATGGACAACACGTGCGACGGACCGATCAGATCGATGGAATTACATTGCAAAGGAGGTATCTCTGAGTTCTTGATTTCTCTAAAGTTTTAATACTTTCTCACCTTTAATATTTCTAGGAATTTTCTGCCCTTGATACTAGTTTTGCTTTCAATATTTTAAACCATAAAAACCAACATCACAAAATATCGTTTGAAATATCTGCTTAACATGTATACATTCGTCGGAGAATGAAACATTTTATAATAACTTGTTGCATATATGCAGGGTATACCCTCAATTAAACCACTAAATACAGTTGAAATTATATCGTGTTTAGTGTCGTGTTAATCAAAAAGATGCCACAAATAAGTCGATGGAACTCCCATAAAAAATAATGAAAAATAAAGAAGTTTTGTAATTGGATTAGTAGTGGTTCACACCGATATACCCGACCCGGTACCGGATTACGCGGCATGTTTACACTCTATACTTTTATGACCCTCGCGGGATATGTCCCGCAGTGGAGGGGATACTCGTTTTTCGAAACGGCTGCACTTTCTGGGCCCCTCGCGGGGTACATCCCCCACTGTACCTCTCATTAAGCTCCATAGCATTTAGGTATTCGAACCTTTCTTTTTTATAGCGCATAATAAACATAGAGCTTATTGACGGTATGTAGTGCGTCTTCGTTCGTGCCTATTCCAATTCGGGGGTAACCGCCGATCGTCGAGGGCAATCGCCGATCATCGGTAACAGTCGTCAATATTCGTTAATATTCGGTGACATTCGGTCGCAAGGACCGCAGGGTCCGTGGGTTCATTTCAATCAAGAAAGTCAAAGTGAACGCATGTAAATACGCGTACGTGCGTTTCGTTTTCTCCGAGCCACCCTCCTGACTTTGTCTACCGCGTAGTTCGTGACAGAGACGCAGAAAACATACGACGCAAAGCATGGACCGTTACATGGTGTGTACCATTTCTGTGTTTCATCATTCGATAGAAATCAAGATTCTTTATCTTAATTTTTTTAATTAATTCTGTGTTCAAGTGAGTTATTAATTTTTTATTGATTTAAACTTATTCTCGAACCGTGTTAATTTCTCGCGATAATTCATTCTTGTATCGTGACAATTAATTGTATTTGAAGTCGCGTCGTGCGATAGAAATCAAGTTTATTTCGTTGAAATTAATTGTTAGTTTCTATTCAAATTGAGTCCTTTAATTATTATTAATTCTGATTTTGTCTCTGACTGTTTGTCAATTGAAATCAATGAATTTGACCTTTCTGTTATAGATTCCGAGAGAAAGAAACAATCTGTTGGAAGACCATATTGATAGTCCAGATCGATACAACTCGATGTTTTCGATAATCGAAAGCGAGACGCAGCGTCGGGTAGTGCTTTCTTCAATCACGATAGAACGTGAGCGTGAGTACCAATTATTTTCCCAATTAAATTGTGTTATTAAACTTCTTTCTTTGAACTATTAATGAGCAATTAATAAATATTTAACTTTAATTATTTATTTTCTTTTAACTCGGGTTTAGTCTCCAACGGTTGATCGATTGAAATTAAATGAATTTATCTTTTCTGTTACAGAGCCATAAGGGTATAAAATATTTTGAGTCTGTTTATCTGGACGCCTAATGCTGCCTACCTTGATGGCCAAAGACGACATGGATAGCTGAGATCGAGGGCAACGTGTCGTGCATTCTTCAAGGGGGAGAGGATGTAAGTATCAAGATATCTTCACAATTAATCTTTATTATTACACATTTTCTTTCCAAAATATTAATTAAAAATTGCACAGTTTACACAAGTTGAATAAATTTTTCATATTACACAAGTTGAGAATAAATTTTGCATATTATATTAATAACTTTCCACCCGTCCTTTGTTATTTTTATTTCGACAATCACTTAAACAGACTATTTATATCCTGATGGGATTCTATGAATCAATTTTTTAATATCTTGTTTCTTTATTGATTCCAGGACTCTAACGCAGCTTCGTCTCTCCCTCCAACAAGTAGTGAGTGAACAAACAACAGTACTTTTTATTACTATATTTGATTAGTTGTTGATTTTGACGAGTATAGTGACCGTGGAAACGCCAGGCGTTTCTGCGGGTAGTAATCTGTTTCTCAGCTAGGTAGGGTCTTTTTGTACGTAGTGTTTTTAATTATAAATTAACAATTTCGATAATTGAATCTCCTATTTGCGAGAAGATAAAAGTATTCCGTAATTTGGAACACAATTATTAGAGTCACTTTTTATCAACGAGATAATTGTTTGTATTTTAAAACTATTTTTAATATTGCTCAGAAATATTATATTAGACACCACGTACAAAAAGACGATTCGCGACGGATAGATTCTTTAAACAAAGCAAAATTACTTAATTATTTAACCTGTATTACTTTCACGAGTACTTTACATATAGTACAGTTTCCTTATACCTTTTCTATTATTTTGGAACTTTGTTTTGTCAAAAGGTTCATCCGAGGGTTTATAACTATTTTCATAAAGATTCAGAACAAAGAAATCAATAAAAGTGAATATCGTTATTAAAATCTTTTTTAGTCTCTATTTGATTGACAATTAAATTATCCTTTGCCTTTTCACTAATTAAATATTTGATTTATAAATTGAGATACAATTTTTAATTGTAATTAGAGCCATTCTGCGTAATAAAAGAACATTAGCTCGTGCAAAATCTAACGGATTCTTTTAGTTAGGATTTTCAGGATATTGAGATTCCCTGTTCGTTGCACGAATCCTCTCGCGTGCCCAGGTGCTACTCGGAAGGGTGAGAGCAACGGGCACATGGAATATTGTTTTTTTAATCATATATGTGGCGACTGACAATGGTTAGTGTATCGTGCACGACTTATTTTCCACTTGTGTGTGTGTGTGTTAGGCAGTGGAATTGCGTCGGTTTTTTAAACTAGATTCAGTAGCGCACATTCCTGTTGATCTGTGACATGCTACATGGATCATCGTGGAATATGTGTAGTAGTTATCTTAATTCATTAAAAACAACGTGTAATATTCAGAATTACATGTATATTAACTCAGCTATTATTTCAATTTAGTCATTTGTTTCGCAATGATCATTGCCATTGTCAGTCGATTTCAGGAAAACAATTGGTACGTACCTTAGAGTGTGCTTGTGATTCGAACGTTAGGGTGTCGGAGGCGTCCCGGGACGTTCTCTCTAGGTGTTAGGATATTGCACCCTGGCGTCTGTGTGGAGATCGTGTTGCGAATGTGTTGGAGAGCTTCTGTCTTTTGCAATTTTTTAAATATAGGGCTAGGTAGGTAGGTAATTTACCTTCTTGGTGTGACTGTTCATTCTAAGTAGGTAGGGGCCGGGGCTGGCTAACGCAATCTCTTTCGGGTAGGCCGCGATTCGCACGGTAGCCAGTCACTGGAAGAGCTCGAAGTTTCGTCTCGAAG
>CM052201.1:3636502-3654522 GCA_028455805.1 Lasioglossum figueresi
TTCAATTTTACGCTGGACCCTTATTTTTTCCGATAAATTGAAAAATATCCTAAAAAATCTGTGCAAAAATGGTGTCTCTCCGTCTTTAACGATTGTTTAAACATGTTTAAACATTCATAACGTATTAATATTGCATATCGTTCTACTCGGGAAAGTCTACAGAATCTTTTGATGCAAAGAACAATTCAATATTTTTTATAATAACATCACGATATTTGTTTAAAGTTGAAAAATGTGGTTTTTTTTCAAGGCCATGTTTCTCAAAAACTGTACGTGTAGGAGAAAAATTAAGACCAGATTCGGAATCAGCGCAAAAAACTCTACAAGGTACACCCAACAGTTATAGCGAAACATAAAAAAAGTTGAAATTTGTTGGACAGTGTTATCGTAGAAGTTGTGTTGTTTATGTAGATTGTTATCTGTGTATGGTTGCATGTGGTGCCGTTTGTCATTTTTGTTGCATGCTCCATTTAATCAACTGTATTTTCATTTCAGCAAAATTGGGTTCGCTACCCTGTACACACTTACACACACATATAGACAAAACATAAAATATTTATAAGCTACAAAATATATGGGGATTATATAAAAATCGCCCAGTGTAAAACAAAACAAAAGTAAATATGAATAATTTTGTGATTTTTATGAAACTCCTGTGCATTTTCTACCCAACAAAGGGTAAAATAAAATTAACGTTTGTACGTAAAAACAACAAAATCACAAAATGTGAAAAAGAATGAAAAAAAATATGCAAAAAGCATATGCATGCGCGCATGCATGAGGAAAATCAGATTCTATACTATAGTATAGAAGATTAGGGGTCCGGACGGGTAGGCTTGCAATTAGGCTCTTCTTGCTATGCATTTGTAAAGTGTAGTATATTTGTGAAGAGTATACATCTAAAAGGGATTTTTTTTTTATTTTGTAATATTGTAATCTTGTAATTTTTCGTCGGGTGGGCCGACAAAGAAATACTAAGTGGGTGGGTGGGTCTCGCTCGCAGCAACCTCCACGTGGTGAGACCTGGGCAATAGATGTGATTCTCGATTTATAATATTTTCTTTCGCGGAGATAATACCAATTGCTTTATAAAATATTAGAAATCGACGATCACATCGAGCTAATGCTGCGAAAATAAAACAATTCTTTGACATGATTTCAAACTTTTTCTTTTAAATCTTATGTTTCTATTTTGTAGTTAAAAAATTTTATCGAATCAATATTGTTAGAGCTGTCTATAGGATTCTATTGTTTTTTCCATGTGCTCTCGTGTTCCTTTTAAATCAAAGTACTCCGGTGACACAGTTACCACCTTTAATTCGAGTCATCAAACGTTTAAAAATTCCTACGGAAAAACATTCTAAGATTCAGAAATTCCTTTTAAATTCACGCGAATTTGGAGCCTTGAAATCAGTTTATGGTACGGTCGACCATCTGGTAGTTTTTCAGTCATTTCTTTTTAGTGCGTCATTATTAATTTATTATCGAGCCGTTGCCATGTCTTTAGTAGACGGACCTGCAGCCAACATCTGGTACATAGTAATAAGCACAATTAGAGAAGGTTTTATGACTTATTCATTGAATTTAGCCTCCCAGGTCCAAGAGACCGCATCGTAAAGACCCAGTGAACTTTCAGAATACGTTTAATTGACACAGATGTACAAAACGTATATTTTAAATTTTCGATATAGGCCCACACAAAAAGATTGTAAAATGCAACTTTTAGTATTTTTCCTACAATTCCGATCAATTTCAATTTTTGATAAATTTTTTTTCCACGTCCTGTATAGTCGACTAATTGTTCTAGCTTTCCCAAAAAGTTCAAATCGTATAGTACAATATTAAAATAGTTATCGTCTTTTTTAGAACGTCCAAATATTAATCCGTGTTACCCTAAGTGTAAGATTCTGACGAAACTTTCAGAATAAGTTTAATTGACACAGATGTACAAAGCGTACATTTTAAATTTTCAATATAGACCCACATAAAAAAGTTGTAAAATGCAATTTTTAGTATTTTTTCTACAATTCCGATCAATTGCAGTTTTTGATACTCACGTTCAAATTTGAACTTTTTGGAAAGGTAGAGCAATTAGTTGACTATACAGGACGTGGAAAAAAAATTTATCAAAACTTGCAATTGATCGGAATTGTAGAAGAAATACTAAAAGTTTCATTTTACAACTCTTTTATGTGGGCCTATATTGAAAATTTAAAAAATATGTTTTGTAGATCTGTGTCATTGAAACATATTCTGAAAATTTCGTGTAAATCGGTGGACGTTGCAATGAGCTACAGAGTTTAAAGATTGTAAAAATTGCAGATTTTTACGATATTCTGCCTCTAACTGCAATTAATCCATGGATTCTTACATCTTTCAATGCCTGTCGTATTTTTCCGTATCAACCGATTTTGATAAAACTTTCACCGTGCATATAATTCACACAGATCTACAAAACGTATTTCTTAAATTTTCAATATAGGCCTACATAAGAAAGTTGTAAAATACAAGTTTTAGTATTTTTTCTACAATTCCGATCAATTTTAATTTTTGAAAAAATTTCTTTTCACATTCTGTAATAAGCTTCCTAAAAAAGTTAAAATCGTATAGTACAATATTAAAAAAGTTATCGTCTTTTTTACAGCGTCCGAATATTAATCCGGTTCACTGTACCTTTCATCACCGACAAGACTCGTCGTTGGCGAAACTTTTAGCGATGCTGGTATTTCAAATCGTTGATAGTTCCACGTTATTAGTTCCATCACCTCAGTGGTCTTCTTTACCGACAGTATACCGTCGGTGGCCTTCTGTTTCTTATTCCGGGCATAATATATCGTAGAGGGCGTAAGAAAGCGGCAAAATTTTTGGGAGGTCACAAATAAATATGTTTATAGGTTCTGTTCCATGCTAAGTCTGGGTATGCTCTGTCTCTGTCTATGCTGGCAGAAGTGTTGGCAGAAAAGACCTCGGGCCGGGTGCACTCTCATTTCCTCTCTGATTTTACATTAACACTTTCTATCAACTTGAACAGCGAGTTATGCTGCGGTTATTTAATAGTTTTAATTGTTGATTATCCTTTCGTGGGCAATCTGGATCGTTTTATGTCCACGACTAATTATTTTACTGTTTTCTGTTTTCAAAATATCTGAAAAAATTCTAGAATGCGTATTGAAGTCCCTACTTTCATACATAATCGTTGAAACATCGAGTGTTTACAGAATTAATGGGCGAAAGTAAATATTGAAAAGAACGAAATCTGAGAGTGAAATTTCGCTACGTACACAAACGGTCCAGGTTGTGGAGGGTTCAAACAAATCACAAGTAACACGATATATAATATTTTTTGGGGATATTATTTGAAAAAAAATTATTACAGTTCGTTTTTATCAAAGTACAGTCATCGAGAAGTTTGTTAGTTGCTTAAACGTTAACGAAGCAATCAATTTTGCGTATTTTTCACATTTTAATTGTCTATCGAGTATTTCAATTTCGAATATATCGAGCAAGAGGCTATCGAGTGGTACGTATGTATACTTCGGTATCCTTTTTGTTGGGATCGTTGAGGGAAGCGTTCAGGGAAGCGTTGAGGGGCCGACCCTAAGCTCGGTCTCGAATTTCAGTAAGGGCCAACGCCGTTTGCTCTTGCAATTAGTTTAAGTCGTCGCCGGTTGTTACGCAGACTCGCGCATAATTCTAGTTTTACCATCGAATAACGATAATGCGACTAGGTTTGCATCGATCGGCGATATCCCGATTCGAAGGTCAATGCGTTTCTGCAACGAAGGGGAAGGAAATGCTCGAGAACTACGAGCTGGTTCGCTGGACTCGGCTCAGCACCTTCGCGGCTCACCTGCGCTGAAACCTGATGCTGACGATAAAAATGAGAACAGGTTACGCGGCAGCTCGAGCACTAACGGCTGCACTATACCTTGAAGCAGCGTGCTAAGCTACTTCAAGGAGGAAGCAAAATTTTATGCCACTGTTGCGCATTAAGAACTCAAAACCATCTGCCATTTCCTGTCGTACTAACTAGTATATTTTCCCTTCGACTATTGAATTCGTTTCGTGTCCGGAATGCGTTAAATTGCATTAGAAAAAAGAGGTCATCCGTGGTACGATTTGTCTCTAATCCACGTCGAATCATACTATTCAGGAAATGGGTTCCGTCTAACTACTTGATGGTATCAAATGTGATTCATCCTAAGCGTGTCAAATTATGTGCAGTTGAATTGGAAAAGGGGCGGTTTAGAAAATCAATGGATCACGTGCAATATTAGATGTCTCTTGAAACATTTTCAAATGACGTTACTACGTTTGTTATACTGGGATGAAAACCATTCGCAAAGCTGCCACGAACTTCTTTAACGTTGGATCCAGTGAATCCAGCAGAATATGTATAACAATTATTTATAATTAGACTGTGGATCTTTATGCATTTATAGCAAAATTGAGAAGATGAATTTCAAAATTGTTGATGTCAATATATGATTTCTCCTCTATTAAAATCAGTAAGCGAAGAAATACCATTCAATTTTGTTTCTATTTCTTGCAATCGATGCAGACAGCTTTTATTTTGCATAAATATCCGCAGTCTATTTATAATCTTTGTTTAACATAGATGAAGAAACGTTCGACTAAGTAACGAACTAGTTTACAGAACTTTGATAAAGTGACAAAGTAAACTATATTCTTTAGATAAGCTTTAATTATCTTAGTTACGCGGAGTGTTACAATTTCCTTGAATTCTGCTTTGCGAGTATCTTATCGTAACGTAACTTATTATGATGTTAGAGACGTGTGGAATTACTTGCGAAAAGCGGGGCATTAGTTTTTTAAATTACTTTATCAACGGCCTCAGCATTCTGCCACGCCCTCGTTGTACAGCGTCACGCAGTCTGCTGAACAATTGTACTCCATATCACATGCTGCCGTAGCCGTAGTGTCCACTAAAGAGCCTGTGTGCTCCATTCGTGCATAGGCACACTACACAACGCGCTGCAGTAGTATTTAAAGGAAACGGTAATTTAACGTTTAGCCACTTATCGTACATATTGTATTAAATTAAACTTTTTTTTCCTTCATTGTAAGATATGCGCGAAAGCGGTTACAGTATCAGCGGTACAAAGTTAAAACTGCTAGTGTAGTTTCGCGCAAGTTGTATACATGCACGCGTATATCTCATTGTTCGTAGATGTGACTTAACAAGAACAAGTAGGTGTTAGGAGCGTATTATCTTATCATAGTAAAAACAAATAACAAGCAGCTGTTCTTATGAGCACAAGTAATCTGTTATATCAAGTGAAATGCACATGAGAAATAAATAAATGTCGAACTTTATTGTTGCAAGTTTTTCATGTTAAACAAAAATTCTTTCACTGCATTTTTCAATGTTGAATATTACATAAATTAAGAGATCAGACTGCCGGACCATTTTCACTTTATTTTTAATCGAACAAAAATGGATTTCAGGAAGCTGTTAAGTTGAATAAAAAGTAATTTAATATTCGTCGATCTTACATTTGCAATTATTATTATATTCTATTTAAGTATATTCTCATTATTATTCTCAGATCATGATTATCCCATCAATGTGATTTTTAAGATACAAATCTCTGTTATAATGAGCATTTTGAAATTGTTAAATAAATCGTATTAAAATATACGCGTATGTTTATGTATAGTTTATTACGTGTATGTATATGTTATACATATGTTATACATATGTTATACATATGTTATACATATATGTAGTTACATGAAGTACAGAAATACGATAAGGAATTTACATTTATGCCAATATATTTACATGAAAGTGTATATTTAAAATATGCATGAATAAATCATTTCATGTAAAATTTATTCTTTGTGTTTGGCTCAATGAGATCTTGCAAAGAGTATTTAAATCATTTTTTGTATAATTTTTTTAAATAATTTTTTGTATATATATTAGAACGAGATTGCAGATTCATAAATTTTCTAATTACTTTTTTACTCTGGTCTAGACCTGTACACGTTTAAAATGACATTATTTTATTGTATAATTATTTCATGCCCGTGAACATTTTTGTATAGCACGTTGTTTTATCTTATAATTATTTAATCCTCGCAAGGTAAGGTCTAATAACACATAAATAGTAATGTAGGGTCTCTTAGACCTCGAAAAATGAATTTCATAAATAGCCTCGTTTTCAATAAATTTGGGATAAAGAATAACTGTATATTAAAAGTAAACAAACAGATTTAATTTTATTCTCGGAGACCCAACATTACCTTGCGAAGGTTAAGATAATTTTTAAATTGTTCTTCAAAATTCTTTGAGTATGGTTTACATCGACACCTTTATTTGTTGTATAGTATTTCGAGAATTATTTCTTTTGTTGAGTTTGGAACAGAAAAATAACGAAATAATAAAATAAATTTGGAACTGTTATTATTTCAAATAAGTCAATGTAATTTTTCTTTTCAAATGACAGTATTGAGAATAACGGTATGAAATAAATTATTTCTTATTTTTATTGCAAATAAAATTTGTTCGAGTCTCTGCTCTGGACGCAGTTTTTTAGAAGCGATAAAAGTGTAGCAACTATGCGACCACAACGGAAGGGTAAAATACAGCTGGATCCACGTTTTTGCGGTAGCTACACATAGTTCTATCTTTCGGAGCAAACTCGAAACTTCGACTTCTACAGATCGATCGCGACATACAATGCACAGTGGTCGATTTTTCGAAAAAGTGGAACAGAAAGTATCACTTGAAAATTTAATTTAAAGTAGGACCTCGATTATAACCAGATTCCGATTATAAACAAATATACGTTTAAATATGATTATATTACGAAGGGAAATAAATTTAAAATAAAGATTCATTTTGGAATATGATGTACGTTTTGAAAAAAATATTACTCCATTCTATTAGTCTTACAGAGTTGCATACTCGAAGGGGATCAATATAGCATAAATACATACAGTGAGTCACGAAAGTATTCGACCCCTTTGAAATGAAAAGTTACACCCTTAAAAAATACGAGTCATATTACGAATTACAAAACATTTTTATTTCTATAGTAACGTATAAGTGTCATGATTATACATGTTAAATTTAAAGTCTGCCTGATAACATAAACAATAATTATAAAACATTTCTTAGTAACATCGGCTAAATGAACGTTACAAAACTATTCGAACGACTAAATAACAGTATACATTTTAAACAAATTACAGTGTTTTAATATTTTGTCGGACCACCGTGAGCACTTATTACGGTTTGCAAACGTCGTTGAATGCTGTCATCCAAATTTTCAGTATTATCTTTCTTCATACTGTTTCAAACTTCAACAATTTTGGTTTTTAATGCTTCCTTGGAATTAGTATTATATTTAATAAGTTGTCTGCCGATTTCTGCCCATAAGTGTTCTATGGGGTTGATGTCCGGACATTGTGAGGGTGTTTCTAAAACGTGGGGTGCATTGCATATGATCCATTGTTTAACGATATGTGCAGTATGTTTCGGATCATTGTCCTGTTGAAAATGAAAATTCTCTACTACCCCTAATTTTTCCGCACTTCGTTTCAAATTATCTTTTAACCCTTTGCACTCGAAGCTATTTTAACTCGGAAATGAAACATTTCTTTCCAGCTAGAATAATTCCATTTTATATTAATTTTTTTCTTTGTATGAATTTGAAATTGATATAATTTCTCGTACAATTTTTAAATGTTTAGTAATTGATTAGATACCAACATATATTTTAATAACCTAAACAATATTTTGAATAATGATACAGTAATTTTTAGTGGTGACTCTGAGTCACCACTCGAGTGCTAAGGGTTAATATTTGCAGATATTTATATTTATCTAATATTCCTTCGATAATAACGAGGTTTCTAACATCGTTGACTCCCATACACCCCCATACCATTATCGATTACCACCCCCATGCTTCACGGTTGGACGAAAATTTTTAAGATTCATTTCTCTATTTGATAATCTCCATATTTTGTGGAGTACATCTGGTCCAAATATGTTAAATTTGCTTTCGTCAGAGAATATAACGCGTTTCCAAAAATCTTTATCTTTATTGACATATTTTTTTAGCGAAATTTAGTCTCTTCTGCTTATTAACTTTGCTAATAAACGGCTTCTTTCGAGGAATACGACCATGAAAATCATTTTCACGAAGGATTCTTCGACAAAGTTCAGGGTGCACTTGTTTTTTAAAACTATTGGCGAACTAGTGTTGCAAGTTTTAGATCAGAAATTGTAAGGTATTTTTTTATTTCACGCACAATTGTATTTTCTTTCATCTTCGTTAATTTCTTGAGCCGGTCAGAACGGACTTTATCCTGAAGGATTCAATTTCTCGGTTTGAATACCCTTCTTCTTTTAAAACTTTAATTCTCCCAATTTCCTCAACAGTCAACGACTTTCCGCGACCCTTATTAGCACAATGATAATAATGATACAAAAAATAATGGATATAATACTTAACATAGATGTGAAATGTAAACTTAAATGTTGCCTAACCGAGGACTAAACAATGTGAGGCTATTCATGTGGAAGCATCTTATTTTTACAAACACAAAGTTTCTTGCAAGTGTACGTATCGATGTAAACATACGAGGTGTGATCAAAAAGTAAGGTGCTTTTTGAATTTCGCGGGATACCTACAGTCGATTTTCGTTTTCTTTTTTTTTCTTATGCTGGTACACTCGTCCCGAACATATGTTCACAGTTTCAGCTGATTTGTTTGTGGGAAGCATAAAGGTTAGAAGTGCTTTGCGGGTTCGGCGAAGTTTGTTCCGAAACTGCTTAATTTTGACCAGAAGAAACGTCGCACGAGCATCGCTCAGGAGCTGTTGAACGACGTCAATGGTGATCCTGATTTGCTCAAAAGGGTCATAAATTGTTACGAATCATGGGTATATGGTTATGACGTCGAAACCAAAGTCCAATCGTCCTAATGGAAGTTCCCAGAAGAGCCAAGACCAAAAAAAGCACGCCAGGTTCGATCAAATGTCAAGGTTTTGCTCACTGTTTTCTACGATTATCATGGCGTAGCGCATCAGGAGTTCTTAGCACAAGGTCGTACGGTTAATAAGGAGTATTACCTTGAAGTTATGCACCGTTTGCCTGAAGCAATACGAAAAAAGCCAGGAATTTTGAAAACACAATTTCATAGATTTTGCATCACGATAATGCACCTACTCGCGCATCGTTGCTTGCGAGTAATTTTTTGGCCAGAAACAACACCACAATCATGTCTCAGCCACCATAATCACCGGATTTGGACCCCTGCGACTTTTTCCTGTTCCCGAAACTGAAGAGACCCATGAAAGGGCGGAGATTTGCAACGATGGAGGAGATAAAGGCTGCATCGCTGAAAGAGCTCAAAGCTATACCAAAAAGTGCTTATCAGAAGTGCTTCGAGGATTGGAAAAAGCGCTGGCACAAGCGTATTATATCTGAGGGGGATTACTTTGAAGAGGACAACATAAATATTGATGAATAAATAAATATTTTTTGATAAAAATAAAGCCACCGTACTTTTTGATCACACCTCGTATATCCCTTACAAATTCATATTATAAACGAATGTAATTAAAAAGCAAGAATTTTGCTCACAATTCCATTCTTTGATATAAACATATATATATTTTCACCCGAGACTAAATCAAGTGAACGGCACTGTATTTTATAATCCGTAATATGACTTTGAGCGTGAAATTTTCCTTTCAGGGCGCTCGAACACTTTCGTGACTCACTGTATTTATTCGATTCTGTCCGGTGTCAGACTAGATGTTCGAGTATATGCACAAGGGGTTAATGAAAGGTGCGCGATTAGGTTGAGTCGTAGGTAGCAGCCGTATTTGTGTAAGAACAAACGGCCGAAGGCATTTGATTGATGAAACGCGTGGTATTGCGTGCGCCGTGGGCGTAGGTATCGAAAAATCATATTATAAACGAATGTAACTAATAAGCAAGAGTTTTGCCCACAATTCCTTTCTTTGATATAAACTTATATCTATTTTCACCCGAGGCTAATCAAGTGAACAGCACTGTATATATAAATATATATCAATAAATTACAAAAAAGATGGAACAGAAGGTGAAACAAGTATCGCAATTGCGAACCATCTGAGATAATCTTTTTAATTTTGTACTACATGTTGTTTTTTACACGTTCTGTTTATATCGAAACAAATTACGAAAACCGTAGAATATATGGAGATATGAAATGACACAGCCTAGAAAGTGTAACAAACAATGGGGGAGGATAGGATCTGCGCTTCTCTTGCTTTTAAGGAATACAAGACTTATTATTCTTATTATTTTTAAACATATTCTCAAGCAAGCAAGAATTTTGATCACAATTCCTTTCTTTGATATGAACTCATATATATTTTCACCCGAGGCTAATCATGTGAACAGTACTGTATTTTATAATTCATAATATGACTTTAACACATTACCGACCGGTGATTATTGCATAATTTTGCAAATTCTATGGTAAATGGCTAAACATTTTTTAATGAAACCTTCAATAACAACGGCAATTTTCATTGTGAACCAACAAGGCACCCACAATAACGTCATCTAATAATTTTATTTAAGATTGCAATGTAACGGAAAATTTCTATGCTATCTTTTGGCACTGTACAATTATTGAAAATCCTATAAATAGGCTTCCGGTAGGTAAAGTGTTAAGCGTGAAATTTTTCTTTCAGAGCGCTCGAATCATTTCGCGACTGACTGTATTTATTCGATTCTGTCCGGTGCAAGACTCGATATTGGAGTATACATATGTACAACGGGTAATGAAAGGTGCGCGATTAGGTTGAGTCGCAGGTAGCGGCCGTATTTGTGTAAGAACAAACGGCCGAAGGCATTTGATCGAAACGCGTGGTATTGCGTGCGCCGTGGCCGTAGGTATCGAAAAATCATATTACAAACAAATTTAACTAATAAGCAAGAGTTTTGCCCACAATTCCTTTATTTGATATAAACTTAGATATATTTTCACCCGAGGCTAATCAAGTGAACAGCACTGTATTTTATAATTCGAAATATGACTTTGAGCGTGAAATTTTCCTTTCGGTGCGCTCGAATCCTTTCGGAGCGCTCGAATCCTTTCGGAGCGCTCGAATCCTTTCGGAGCGCTCGAATCCTTTCGGAGCGCTCGAATCCTTTTGGAGCGCTCGAATCCTTTTGGAGCGCTCGAATCCTTTCATGACTCACTGTATCTATTCGATTCTGTCCGGCGTCAGACTCGATATTCGAGTATACATATGTGCAACGGCTTAATGAAAGGTGCGCGATTAGGTTGAGTCGCAGGTAGCAGTCGTATTTGTGTAAGAACAAACGGCCGAAAGCATTTGATTGAAACGCATGGTCATATTATAAACAAATTAAACTAATAAGCAAGAATCTTGCCCACAATTCCTTTCTTTGATATAAACTTGTCTCTATTTTCACCCGAGACTAATCAAGTGTACAGCACTGTATTTTATAATTCGTAATATGACTTTAACCGTGAAATTTTTCTTTCGGAGCGCTCGAATCCTTTCGAAGCGCTCGAATCCTTTCGAAGCGCTCGAATCCTTTCGAAGCGCTCGAATCCTTTCGGAGCGCTCGAATCCTTTCGGAGCGCTCGAATCCTTTCGGAGCGCTCGAATCCTTTCGTGACTCACTGTATCTATTCGATTCTGTGTGGCGTCAGACTCGATATTCGATTATACATATGTACAACGGGTTAATGAAAGGTGCGCGATTAGGTTGAGTCGCAGGTAGCAGTCGTATTTGTGTAAGAACAAACGGCCGAAAGCATTTGATTGAAACGCGTGGTCATATTATAAACGAATTAAACTAATAAGCAAGAATCTTGCTCACTATTCCTTTCTTTGATATAAACTTGTCTCTATTTTCACCCGAGACTAATCAAGTGTACAGCACTGTATTTTATAATTCGTAATATGACATTAACCGGGAAATTTTTCTTTCGGAGCGCTCGAATCCTTTCGGAGCGCTCGAATCCTTTCGGAGCGCTCGAATCCTTTCGGAGCGCTCGAATCCTTCCCGAGCGCTCGAATGCTTTCGTGACTCACTGTATCTATTCGATTCTGTCCGGCGTCAGACTCGATATTCGAGTATACATATGTACAACGGATTAATGAAAGGTGCGCGATTAGGTTGAGTCGCAGGTAGCAGCCGTATTTGTGTAAGAACAAACGGCCGAAGGCATTTGATTGAAACGCGTGGTATTGCGTGCGCCGTGGTGGTAGGTATCGAAAAATCGTCGAAGGCTGAAGAAGGGACCAAAGAATGGTCGGGAAGGACGACGAGGTGGGGGAGCACGGTTCACTGTGCAGCGCGATGGTGGGGACGATCGCGGGCGAAGTAGTGGGGTACAGCGGGAAATAGAGCCGGTAGCGGCGGCAGTTGCGTCTCGAACAGCGCGCGTGTTGTTCCGTTTCGCTCTGTGTGTGTAGCATCACGCGACAGCAACTCGAGGCTTTTACGTACCCCGACGAACCTCGTTTCTTTTTTTTGTTTTGTGCCGCTACGCTCCGCGCCGTGCCGCGCCACGCCGGGATTCGCGCCCACGCCACGCGGTGTCACGACGGAAACCGTAATAACGTGAGACGTCCTAGAAACGGGACAGTGGATTCGGTGGTGTTTTACAGTGTTACATTCGTTCTGTGTTCACGTTCGTTCAGTTCTCCAAGACCAGCTCTTCCACTCGCGTAGGTTTTACCAAGGAGTTTAACTCGCTGGACCATTGGGAATTTTTTCTGTGTTCTACCTGCTTCGCCCCAGAGAAATCCTCGTCGATTCCGATCGAGTACGCACGGCAACGATCCGGTTCTACTGTCCTTGGTGAGTTCAGTGTTCGCCGGTTTACTCCGATTGCTCTCGTCGAGTTCTTCCCGCGGACGACGCGACGACACGGTGATCGAGGATTTTCTTTTTGTAAACGCGTCGTCGAATCCGGTGGACGAACCCCGTCGAGTGTCAACGATCGAGGACTGTGATTGGCTCTCGGGCCATTCTATCACTGTCTCAAACTGTACGGACACTTACCGTCTGTCAGCCAGCCGTTAAGAAATGTCGTGAATACGAACCGTTGTCCGCCGCAATTAAGAATGCTGCTGGCGTGTAAGAGTCGCGCGGCGTTTGGCACGAAGTGCAATAACGGTTGGTTTATTCTCGTTCGTACGTCTGGTGTGCTTCTTGTCATAAATAGTAAATACACGTGTGCACCGACGACGCGACGCGGACGTCGCTGCCGAGCTGAGCGTCGCTCCGCGCGCGTCACACACCACTCCGAAAATTAATACGCGTCCTTTCCTTCGAACCTTTTGCACTCTCCTTCTCTGCATCCTTTCCGAGTTTGTTTCGCGTGGCCGCTGATCTGGCCGATTACCTTAGATCCCGTGAAGGGAATCATAATCCTAAGTGTGCCTAACAATCTCCAATCGAATTACCGAATATTTACCCAATCTAAATTTCGGAGTGTCGTTCTTTAGCACCGCGTGGACATCGTATTATACCTTTGTTGGTGTCGTTGGGTCTCCGATGACCCGTAACAGTTCAGATCGTTGATCTTGTGATTAGGCAATTCGAAAATGTAGATTTATCTGCCACATTCAAATATTAATTTTCTTTCTAATCCTATTGCGTTTGGAGTGTATTTCTCAACACGCCATATCAACCGAGAGTTATTGTGCAAAACGGTTTTCTCCGTTTGGAGTTTATGCTCGAATGTCGTATTGCAGATACATTCAAGTCTTTACGATTATTCGTATTTCCAATGTGGAGAATATTTTGTATAGATGAAGGCGAATGCAACGAACATAGAGATAAAGACTCCGGATTTGATGCATTTATAACAAAAATGAGAAAGTGGGTTATGGGTTTTAATATATTATTTTCATCACATTAGAATTATTAATTTAGAATATAAATTTATATTTAGCTCCTGCGTCTTGCAATTGATGCAACAAATTTTTTATTTTGCGTAAACATCCGGAGTCTAGAGATAAACATATTTGCTTTTTCATAGTGCATAGAATAAACAAATTAGACACCGATTGATGTAACAGTTTAATAATTTCCACGTATTCTTCAACGTTAGAGATATTAACACTAAACCTGCCATCACCGGTCAAAATAATCGGTTCTAGATTTATTATTTTACGATTATTGATATAATAAAAATAATTTCATAGGAAATGATCGTACAGATATCTTTAGTGGAGCACATGTTGCAATAGGAGCTGCACAAAGTCTAAATAAAATCAAACCTGTCATTTTTATAAAGGAACCATTTTTATAATGTACCAGTTACTTTTAAGGCTCGCTAGGTTTAGTGTTAAAAAGTGTTCTAATGCATTGTCGCACCACTTAACACACTTTACAAATAGCCGGTACATGTCTTATAATAATAGCAAGATACAATTTATTTGAACTTTTTGCGATTCGTATTATAATATCTGCTCTACTAAATATATCTATTTAATCGTTTACCGCGATAGCATCTTTAGAATTTCAATAATTGTGAAATAAAAAATCGGAAACCTGTCATTTGACCAGTGGTGGTAGGTTTAGTGTTAAATTTTTTTTTGTGATTTTTACATAGATATAGACAGTTGATCGTTAACTATTTGGTAAAACGGCAAAAGAATTAATTATTTTATTAATTCTTTTCTGGGTCATTTCAATTTTAATATTGCGACTTGTTATTTGCGCATAAGTGTACACTCGCGTGGTGTTCTGTGACACGTGGTATTTTCGAACAAATTTTAGCTGTCAATCGACAACTATTGATGATATGCAGGAGAGAATATCTATGTAATGCATTCAAAAGTGTCACTCTGGAAATACTCGTGAATGTGCCAGTTGATATTGAGCGACGTATTAAAGTATGTATTGATGCAGGATAACGTATTCGAGCATTTATAGACACATCAATGTTTGCTGCTCGACTGTTTGAAGTTTTTTTTTTTTGTAAATAAAATATGTTGCAATTATATGCTGTACATCCTAAAAACAAAAATATCACGTGTCGTAGAATACTACGCGAGGGTATATTTGTGTATTAACCCTTAGTGTATTATAATACAAATTGACCATTATTCAAAAGATTGTTTACGTTATTAAATATGTCGGTATCTAATCAGTTACTAAACATTTAGGTATTGTACGAGGTGTTATACCAATTTCATATCCATAAAATTTAAAAAGTCGTAGGGAATGGAAATGTTGTAGGTCGGAAGAAATGTTTAATTTTCAAGTTAAAATAGGTCCGAGTCAAAAGGGTTAATAATAATTCGCAATATTAAAATTAAAATGTCTCCCAAAGTTCATGCGTTCTTCATGCATACATTTACAAACAAAATAAAGGTACTGGAATAAAAGTTTCATATGAAAACGTTTGTTGAATAACGAATAGATAGATAATTGCATTTGTGTAAACTAAATAATTGCAGCTGTTGTAAACAGAGAAACTCTTTTTAAAATACAGTCAATTTTATTGCCATGAAATAACACGAAGTGTCTGTAAGTTTATCACTTTATTTCGTGCATTTAATGAAGATTGCGTTCGAACGTAATTTTGAATTGTTTCTGTTATGTTTCGATTGAAAATTGTAATTACTGGACTGCGAATTTTATGCATTTCTGATAAAAATAAAGTCAAATGTAAAACAGTAAATACATTTAATATAAAAATACCGTTGTATCAGTTACAACTCATTAACACTAAAGGTTACCACGAGGGGTCAAATAACTCATTTTAGATTTTTTATTTAACAATTATTGAAATCGTAAAGGTCTTTCACATGGGAATTTATTGAATATATTTTTTTACTCCAGTATATATTATAGAGAAATAAATTTAATCTTGTCATTTTTCTATAATAGAAAATTAGTTATGTTTACATTTCACTTTTGATGGTCGATAGATAAGAAATTAATGTCTATGCAGCTCGTGCGTCTTGAAATTAATGCAATTTTTATTTTGCATAAAAGTCTGCAATCTAATAATTACATATACAAGATGATGAAAGAAAGTTTATTAAATATATAGCTAGATAGTAATAATATCTGTTCAAAAATTAAGGTATTCAGAGTTGTCAATTTTCTGTTTCGATTGGAATTCGTGGTTTACTCGGTATCGGTGTTATCGTGCAGTGTGAAAACGATGGATTATCTTACAATTTCTTGAAGTTCTCTGATTTTCACACGCATGTTTCTATTATCAGAGAACTGTGTATTTTTTCAAAGGTTCCCGGTCGTGTTCCAAGTATTTGATACAAACGCGTTGTTATTATTCGACATAATTTGTTTAAGTTATTGATTGTCCTTCTTCTCATTCTTGTCGCGAGCAAATAATACACCCGGCCTGTATTCGAACGCCCTTTAAACCAAAGTAAGAAATCATAGAAATAGGCACTCTTTAAAACTTGTTTGTTCGAGTGCTTAATGAAAAGTTAAAATATGTGTGTTTTATTCATCTTCCATTACTGGCTCGAACAAAAAAAGTTTTAGAAAGTGCCTTTGTTCATGTAATTCTTATTAATTACTATTTTTTCAAGATCTCTTTTGCACGTCATTTAGTATGTCAATGCTTCTAATGGCAAAAAAAAACGTCGAATCGATTTGGTGCCATTTTCGAAACGTTATTCTGATTCAATGTTTATTCTCTTCGTTAAAATAAGCAGTTTAAAGGTGACGTTCTATTTTTTATCATGCTATAGCCCGTATTCTGTTTAACGAAATAATGAGATCGTATTTAATTTAATTCAACGAAACAGTAAAACGTGATAAAATGTACGTACGTAGAAATTTAATTGAAATTACTGCTTAGTTAGCTGAGGTTTCTGTTTGATTACTCGAGACCATTTAATTAAAGAACGTATGAGAACGTTTGATCGCAATACCGGTTTTATAGTAACGATTATTTTGTTCGACGAAAACGATAAAAAAAACGTGCCACCGTGAGTGGAATAGGGAAACCGCTCGTAAAATGAAAAAAAGCTTATGGCTGACGGACGAAGAAGACTCTTTTGAAAATCGCGGGTACGAAAAAGCTGTAGGTCAAGCTGAATTTTGCAGAAGGATTTTCCCTCTCTATGCGCACGCCAGTGATGCAGGTAGAGTGGGCCACGGTGGAATGAGCGTAATTGGTTTTACAACCTCATTCGTTATAGCATTTGTTCGTTTCAGCATATACGGAAATATGTAGTGGATCGCAAAAGTATTCGAATGTTTACCTTTGTGACTTACGAAAATGTTTATTAACGCTAAACGTATCCATCAAAGTAACATGTTGCAAAATTTAATTTATCTGAACATATGTGCTCTGCTATATAAATATTTGTTGAATCATTTTTTATGAAAGCTAGAACCGGTCGTGGTAGGTTTAGTGTTAAACTAAAATATTTAAAACAACCTATTGGGTCTAAGAAACGAGGCTTCTCGTGGTGATATTATCTATATCATAATTCATCGACAGATATAGTATTTACATAATTAATATATGCGCGCCACATCTCTCAGAGAGTCTCAAAAGTACCCTCAAACGTTTAGTGATAAACGGAGTGTTCACAATGGAACTCTACAACAAATATCACGGTTCACAGATTCAATTTCATGTGTATAATTATCGAAGTGTAAAATTATGGAAGCGAATAATTTTCAGTCGCACAAAGAAGTCGATCTTTTCAGAGAAAGTAAATATATGCATTACTCAATATAATATACAAATATCGAAAAATAGAAAAACTCTTGCAAATACAAACGAAAGTTCGTAGCGTTTTCAAATTAAAATTCAAAGATGAAATTAAGATATTTATTCGTAGGTTTATTCAATAATAAATAAGTTACCTCGAAAAATGGCGAAAGTAACAGAACAGAATAGAAAATATGTTATTGAATAAATCTATGAATGAATATCTTTATTTTATCTTTGAATTTTAATTGAAAAACGAAACTTTCGTTTCAACTCGATAAAACCACTGTT
>CM052201.1:3654622-3689665 GCA_028455805.1 Lasioglossum figueresi
ACAATAATCACGTTTTATCACTAAACTGCGGATCTTTATACATTTATACCTCGTAAAAATTTTCAAAAATGCTGGAGTATTAAATTGAACAGAATTTAGTACGATTTTTATTTATTTTGGATCTAAACGTGCTTTAAACATTTTAAACTTTACCGAGTTGGTGCATCGTGTAAGTTGTAGAGCAACAATAATCACGTTTTATCACTAAACTCCGGATCTTCATACATTTATGGGTTATAAAATTTTCCAAAATTGCTGGAGTATTAAATTGAACAGAATTTAGTACGATTTTTATTTATTTTGGATCTAAACATGGTTTAAACATTTTAAACTTTACCGAGTTGGTGCATCGTGTAAGTTGTAGAGCAACAATAATCACGTTCTATCACTAAACTGCGGATCTTTATACATTTATGGCTCATAAAAATGTCCAAAAAATGCTGGAGTATTAAATTTAACAGAATTTAGTACGATTTTTATTTGTTTTGGATCTACAAATGTTATTACTATAATGAAAATACAGTTTTATTTGGTACCACTTTCTTCAAATTCGTTTACGAAGATTGAAAATTGCATAAACATCCTCAGTGTATTTATCACCGTACTGTAGCGTGTGCACAGGTTGATTGTTATGTCAGACAAGAATCCGGAGCATCATACATAAACCATTATGTCTATTCATTTCTGTGTCCAGAAGACGAGTGAATTGTGTTATCGCATATTTGAGCATGTATTCAACTCCTTGCCGTGTCATTTTCTTTACAGTTACAGCGATTAAAACGTGTTTGTCCTGAAAAATGTAGAAGAGACAAGTAAATTCATTTTTTTCATTTTCATATGCTTAATTTATTTTAATGTATTAATGGTTAAATATTCATTACAAATGAATCAAATTTTAGTTCACTTAATAAGAAAGTCTTAACATTCATATTTGTTAGACTAAAATACGGCAAGGGGTTAAGAAAAAATGTTTGGTCGGTGGGTCCACTGTTTTTTAGTACAGAATAATTTTCTCTATTGCTGGACAGTTCAAATCGCAGACTTGTGTGTTCCTTTTTGCAGTACCACTTATTTGGGCTTCAGTAAATATACTCATCGTATTAAAAAGAGTATGCAACATGAATAATAAGAAAGAAGGTTATAGAATATTTTGAAAAATAAACTGCGGATCAAAATAAAAATGTTCTTTGTCGATTGTGCGAAATAGATGCGAAATACAAATATCTTCCATTCTTTGTAAATCGTTTCCAGTTGAAAATAATTCATTTTTTATGAACTCTACAATGTTTTATTTCACCATTTTTACCATAATTGCATCAAATCCGCAGTTAAATTGTCAGTAACTCTTACTGTGTATTATAAATACAGTATAACGCGTTAATTATACTTAATTATTGCAGAAAGGTTGATTATTTTTCGCTCGACTTTGGTTCCTAATATTGATAATTGAAAAATTTAAAAACTTTAAGATAACGTTAATCTAAGATAATTATTACAGAAAGTTTGATTATTTTTTACTTTACGGTTTATAATATTGTTAATTCATAAATAACTTGCAATGAAAAAATTAAGTATTCTATTTTTCCATTTATATTTGAATATAAATTTATTTAAAAAGTTTAAGCTAAACGTTAATCTACGATAATTATTACAGAAAGTTTGATTATTTTTTAACTCGCGGTTTCTAATATTGTTAATTCATGAATAACATGCAATGAAAAAATTAAGTATTCTATTTTTCCATTTATTTGAGCAAACTGTTAATTTAAAGTAGTTATTAAAGAAATGTTGATTTTTTTCACTTCACCCCTCGGTTCCTAATATTGTTTATTTAAGTATTCTTTTTTCATTCAAGTATTCTATTTTTTCATTTATTTAAGCAAAAGTTTAAGTGTCCTATGGGAACTTCTGTAGAAGGAGACTTCTATCCAAGTGATTCGTGCTGCTCGTCACTAGACAGCTTCCGACTGCAGCGGCAAGAATCATTGAGGCAACGAACGCTGCTGATCGCGTTACATATCGCGGTGACAAATGCCTGCGAACAGTCTTATCCGAGAAAGTTGGACAGTTTTCACGTGGGTGTTGATAAATTCGAATGGATATTAATTGCGTGCGATATGGAACGTAATGAAAGAGCGGCGTGCACGGTGTTTGAGCGAAAGGAATGTTACAGCACTTTAATGGAAATTACTTCATTACCGAATTAAACAGTCGCGTGTTACGATAATTGCTTTAAACGAATGGCATAGATTGTCAATAATCGTTACCTGTTTCATGATGGTATACTTGTTGCATATTTTTCAGCATGCGAAGCTACCCTCTAATGAAAACGAACAATTAGATTGCAAAGCCATCGACAGCAATAGAATTCTGTTGAATTATCTTTAAAGAAACTGGATATAGGTATCGAGGAACGTCGAATTGAAAAGTGCATATTTTTCAATTTAATGTCGTTCATTTTCAACACTCGCTATTAACACTATTAATAAAATTGTTAATGCTTTCGGCGCAAGGGTTCGGTCATTTCTTTTTGCGCCGTATGCATTAAGAATTTTGATTAACAACAAATACGATCGATAGAAAGCTATAATTACTCGCGATTACGTTGGCGAAGAGAATAATAATTCATGCGGAATATATTTTGATGTAAAATGCAAGCAAATGGCCCCTTGTCTTGAAAATGACGTGTTAGAGACGCCAAGCTTGATTATTTTTAATATCAACGTAATTTCACATTGATTTTGTAACTCTACAAATTATTTTATTTTCCATCAATGGGAAGTTATTTAGAGATTTTTAATGAAAGCGTATGGCAAGGGGCTAATAACATTTCACATAGTTCTGAGAGAAATTCCAGAGTTCATCTACATATATTAAATTCAAATTATATAATGGTTATTATATTTCCACCTAACCAAATTTTATAAATACAGAGGAACAGAGGAATTTCGAATTGCAACAACACTGTTCCGCATGATCGAATATTTCGAAACTTCTATAAATTATACAATCGTTGTTTATAATTCCTCTGTAGTAAATATGTATATTCCATATTCCAGGCGTAATAATTATACTACCAACTGTCGAAATGATTGATTTATTCGGTTGGCAAGAAAGTAATTTCAGTATTTTAAGGTGAAATAAAATCGAATATCTTTATTCGAGCGATGAACTTAAATCAATAAAATATTTTCTTATTTATTCTGTTTGGCAAAAGATCGTCGAACAAAAGGAACTATATCTTAGTCATTAAAATTCATTGCTTGAATTTTAATGAATACCCAATATAATAGCTCATAAAGTGAATATTTCTTTAAGATTTTGTGCAACAAGTGAAATAATGAATAATTTTGTGAATAAACACATGAGCGATCGCAGTAGTCTTAAAAAAAGTTCGGAATTGGTCAGTTTTAGATGTTTGGTAATTTTTTAGTTTACTCTTTGAGAATTTACTTCGATGTTCGAAGATTCGATCAAACATTAATCTCGCGGGCCGCTGTATTTTTACAGTTCGATCACGATTTTCCTTTGTTTTATTACCGTGACACTTCGAAGCGAAATTTCATTGAAATTCGAGAGCTTCAACGGAACCCAATCGGAGTTCAGTGACTGCCAGTCTCTGTCGCGTGATTCAGAGTTGTCCGTAGGAAATGTGTATCGATCGCTACCATGACGCCTATTGCTGGGACTAGTACCTATTGTTCATAATAAGCGAATTATTTTCTTTTGTAATAGCTGGAGTGATGCGAAGGTCGATGCGCACGACTCCCTGAGAGCTGCTTATTGAAATTTAACAAGGCTCGTTTCGCCGTGCTCGACGAACGTTTTTAACTCTGTTATGCAATATTTTTTCTTCAAGATTTATATCCAATCGATAGTTTCTGTCTGCATCAAACTTTCATCACGGATTGCTTTAAAGCGATCATCAATTTAACAAGTTTAATTATGCTGATATTTCCGAAAGAAACTGATAATTAACTTTTTCTCGGCGGATCTTTAGGGTTGAGTAATTGTCCGACAGTTACGAATTAAAATTGCTTTTTTTATTGTAAGGGACTGTCGTAAAAGTTTGGACATCGTATAAATTGTAAAGTCGGGTTCGGGGAAATTCGTGACAAACGAAAAAAGGCAAGACCGTCAGCCTCAAAACGAACGAAGCGGGAATTGTCATTTTTACATAATTCTTTGATTCATCTAATTCTCAGAAAATATAGATTTTTGTATTCTCTGTATGAAGAACATGCCGAAGAAGTTGAGTCGCTCGGAATGTTATTTTATTTATTAAATTTATTTATTAAATTTATTTATTTTATTTGATTTATTTATTAAATCATGATCTAAGAAATAAATACTCGATAATTTCTAGAGTATTTGGGGTGTTCCAACTTATACGACAAAATTTTTTTTGCTGATAACATTGTTTTCAGAAAATTAGCTATAACTTTTTATCCGTTAACTTTATCATTGTATTTTCTGCAGCGAAAATATAGCTGGCAGTGTTACGGATGCATGAAGAATATGCCGAAGAAGTTGAGTCGCTCGGAATTTTATTTTATTTATTAAATTTATTTATTTTATTTGATTTGTTTTATTTTATTTTATTTATTTTATTTGATTTATCTATTAAATCATGATCTAAGAAATAAATACTCGATAATTTCTAGAGTATTTGGGATGTTCCAACTTAAACGACAACATTTTTTTTGCTGAGAACATTGTCTTCATACAAATTGGCTATAACTTTTTATCCGTTAACTTTATCATTATATATTCTGCAGCGAAAATATAGCTGGCAACTAAACCTGTCCGCGGTATAATTTTTTTTGCGTAATTCTCATCCTACGAAATTTTCTAGCTAAAAAACGAAACGTGTACCAATCTTTACTACAGTCCCTTAGTCGTTGCAAATAATATTGTTTCTTGCGTGGAACGAGAAGCTATGACTTCGAGGAATGCAACTGAACAAATCTTAAGTCAATGTTTTCGTTACTAACGCTGCATGGGGTGGTACTGCGGTGCACATGTATCTCAACGTCTCGAGTTTTTCTCCAACGTCCCTTGGAAGGGGGCATACGCGGTTTTAATTATTAAATTCAATGGGTTAAATTAAATGATCACTTGATCTTCAATCGATCAAACTGGAGAAACCTGCTGCAGGATAGAACGAATACAAGTTTATCATAAAGCAAGTTTTATTTTCGAGTCGCGTCTAGAGAGAACGTCTTCAACTTCACCTTGGAAGACGGCGAATATCAATAGAAGTAGATAGGCTCTTTATCAAGATGGGCGAAGTATGTCACGTTTGTTAAATAAATACGTAGTGTAACCTTTCGCGTGATACAGGAACTTTCATCAAGCATTTATGAGCCCTTTCGCCCGGAGAAAATGCAAAAACACGTATTTATGAAAAATGCATATAATAATACATAGCCATTCGAGCCGTTCAGGAAGAGAGAAAGTAGTGATATATTGCCCATCTCGATGCTTATAGACGCAGATAAATATACGAGGTTAATATGCAGATCTCCCGAATGTTTTTCCAACTAAATCGAACGGTTTTATATACGGATTATTATTTTCCACCGAATTACGTCAGTTATAATTACGAAAAGTTCCCCGTCATTTACGTGTCATCGCATCGTACGTATTAACCGACATGAAAATTAACTGCAACGGTAACACACATTGTATTTTTCAAGGAAAAGAAATTAGAGGGAAAATGTTACCTCGTTGAAAAGGTCGATTTACATAAATAATAAATACGAGGTAGTGGCTCGTATAATTTTGTTAATTGACACATCGAACCATTATTTTCCCGATAATCCGAAGAATAAACAAGGTCGGATTTGGTTCGATTGTATTGCGTTGTACTCACCAAATTTCCATCGAACTTTTTCCACTGGCGGGTATCCATGCATAATGTATGCCTGTGATTATTCAGGATCCTAACATGCACCGCCAATCTTAACGGTGAAGTGCAAAGTTGGCGGTATTCCATTCTGGTCATTTGTCACGAGCCAGAGTTGATACCGGTAGCGCGAATAGACGATTCATGTAAATCCGGGGAACCGAGCGGTTTTCATATTATTCTAATTGGCAAACTTTGAGTTCCGCTGGAAATTTATGAACCCCTCTTCTTGCCTTACCGCATACGTGTGCGGTAACCTATGTACAATGATGATTCATTGGTCAGCTTCTTCTTATGTAGTCGCATTAATTGGACACGATCTATTAAATATTAAAAGTAACGGTGCAGCTTTTCGGCCACTAACTCTGCCGCGAAATGCATCAAGCGATTGTTCTGTTTGCTCTAGAATCGTTGATAAGGTCAATTATCTCTTCGTCTGGCATCCAAGAATATTGTTATTTTCATTGGTCCTTCCAATTTCTTAGTGCTGTCAAACTTCAAATGCGAAATAAACGTTTATTCACAATGTTCGTTCACTAATTTTATCTGTATTATCAAAATCTTCTGTCGATAAGACTGATAAGTAGAAAGCGGATTATTTTCCACCTGAATTGCAACGAACTGAAATGAAAGAGAAATTTATTTTCTATGGTAATCTGTTTGGTATGTTAAATATAACAGTATTTTAAAATTCTTCTAATGTTCTTACTGTTTTAAATTACACCTACCCATTTTTGTCGTAAATGCATAAAATCCGCTGTCTAATGATAAGAAAGGTGTAACTTAAATTCAAGTTGAGGAGGACTTCAAGTTTAAATTAATTCTAAACGAATTGGAAAATCTAATCTAAAGGAATTTTTATAATAAATTTAATCATAGAGGAATTCTAATAATAAATTAATTTCAAACATAACTTGTATATATGTATGTTAAGATACGAAATACATTTCTGTTTCACTCCAGCTTGTTGCAATCCAGACAGCAAAATTTTCATTTAGCATAAAGATCCGCTGTCTAGTAACGAGAATATTAAACTCACACATTATCGAATACAGTGACTAGACCAGAATTGCAAAGAGCAGGAGTAAAGTAAAAAGTTCTTTGCTTCGTCAACAACAATATAAATAAGTTGAAAATAATGTATTCGCAAATTCTCTTAATCTTTCTACTATCTCAGAACCCAATTTTTTTTGTCATAAGTAGACTGCGGATTTTATGCATTTATTACAAAAATGGGTAAGCATAATTTAGAGCAGTGGACATACTAAAAAGATTTAAAGACATCAGAGTATTAGTTTCAGCTTAATCAGATAATTCAAAGAAGAAAGAAGTTATTATTTCTCTACTGTGTTTTGCAATCAATACAAACATTTTGTATAATGCATAAAGAAAGAGAGTGGACATATTAAAAAGATTTAAGTACATCGTAGTATTAGTTTCAGCTTAATCAGATAATTCAAAGAAGAACGGAATTATTATTTTGCTACTGTGTTTTGCAATCAATGCAAACATTTTTTATTATATTTTGCATAAAGAAAGAAAGTGGACATATGAAAAAGATTTAAAGACATCAGAGTATTAGTTTCAGCTTAATCGGGTAATTCAAAGAGGAAAGAAGTTATTATTTCGCTCCCGTGTTTTGCAATCAATGCAAACATTTTTTGTTTTGCATAAAGAAAGAAAGTGTACATATGAAAAAGATTTAAAGACATCAGAGTATTAGTTTCAGCTTAATCGGGTAATTCAAAGAAGAAAGAAGTAATTATTTCGCTCCTGTGTTTTGCAATCAATGCAAACATTTTTTATTTTGCATAAAGATCCGCAGTCTAGACATAAGTGCATCAAATCCGTAATCTAATAATGACCGACCAGTGAATGAAAAATTGGAACGCTTCGAACTGAAACGTTTATTTTTACGGAGTAGCTTGGCAATAGGTTACAAGTAGGGATAGTTACCTAGCTTTCTTAAGCTAATGGCTCTTTTTTACCGAATTATACCGTGACTCGACCATTCATCAGCCGGATATCCACGGCTTAGAAGATAATACAGTAACCGCGCCAGTCTATCGTAAAGATAATCTTTATTAATTTCTCGGATTGCGCATTGGTGGGTATGTTTGTACGTGGGTATGTACTGAAAGGTAGGTAAGCATCGCGTTGCTCTTCTCCAGTCATTAATGTCATCGGCTACAGCTGATACCGACAACACAAGTAGACTATTCATGCTAAAGTTGAGAATCATGTAGGTAGGCTCGCGGAAGAGAAAGTGCCGGTTCGGTTCTTACGTTCATATATAACGTCGACGTCGAAGAACACCGACATTCGCCAGATACGTCGTAGCTACATGCTTTTCCTGTTCTCGATTCAGGTCCGTCTAGACAAAACATTCTTCCTGCCCCTTGCCCTGCTCTCCCATTCTCTTTTATTTTTCTTCTCGTGGCTCGATGAACGTCGATGCAAGGGGGCAAAGAGAAGAGAAGTCGCGGATATTCGGAATCGTGCCAAGTAGATATTTATACGATAACGAGGATCACTGCGACTGCGACGGTCGAAATGCGAGGGAACAGTTCTTTCACGGCTGTGTAGCCTGAATCTTCCACGGGGGGAACGAAACTGATACCTTAACGAGATGTCGTTATCCCTCTTGCTCCATATTTTCACCCTTCAACGGCTGCCTTTTGTTCACCATTCACACCTTTCCCCCGCTTTGTCACTCGCTCCCTTTTGTGCCAATATGTATTACTAATTCGGAAATTCTGGAACCAGTGTTCCACATTCCCACCTCGACGGCAAAACCTGAATGAATCGTGTTCACCAGCGAGTGAAATTCGCCTCACCTTTTCGGTGAATAAGGACCACGCATTGAATGATGCTTCGACATTTCTCTACGCCTTGTTAAGGATTATATCGTACGTAATTTATTGGTGCCAATGTTGATTGGTGGGATCGTTTCTTTGTGTCATTAATTCGTTCTTCGTTTAATGGTTGGATGATACGAAGCTTCCTCTGTGTGTGTCTATAGGGTGACCCAAGTTTTACCAAACGTTGCTAGCACGTTCTGCTGGTAACGTAGCTCATCTTATTTATTTTTTTAACACTGAACCTACCAATGTCGGTCAAACGACCGGTTTTATATTTTTTATTTCATGATTATTGAATTTATGAAGTTGCTTACGTGGAAATTGATTCGATAAAATTTTCTATTCGAGCATATTTTGTTGTAAAAATTGCAAAAAATCTAACTAAATAGAGCCTCGTAATTTTTACAAGCTAGAACATGTTAATCGCTCTTAGTGCTCGGTAGGTTTAGTGTTGACGAAATATTTCTGAATATTATTACATGGATGTAATAAGTTATGTAAGAAGTTGAAAAGCACAGTGTTGTTCGGTCTGGTATTCTGATTTGGATAATGTGATATTATTCACTGATAGTAAATAATCAAAAATAAGTGTAACTTGTAAATACCTAATCAAAAATAAGTGTAACTTGTAAATACCTAATCAAAAATAATTGTAACTTGATCCATTTCTCATACAAGACAACAGTATTTTAGCGAAACAATCTTTTAAAAAGTATATCTTAAAAAAGTAGCGTTATTGTTATTCTTGGTTCAAAATTAGAAATTTGTCTCCGGGTAAATTGACAATTTTATCAGACTATGATTTAATATAATCATACGAGATAAATTCCATCCTGTATTGAATTTCTTTATGCTTCTTCTCAAAGGTAGCTTATAGAATATTGTGCTTTAATAAAAACATTAGTTAAAGTGTTAAGTTAGTATTAATAAAACACTTTGTAAAATTACATTAAAAATAACTGAATGAATCATTACATGGTAAGATCACGAAACATGCGAAATATGGAAAAAATGTTCGTATTTTAGAGTAGAAAAAGTTGAGAACAATCTGAACAGTATGGTTGATATATAAATTTGAAAAAGTTGCATTATAGTGCACTCATAATGCAGTTTGCATTGCTGTAAATTTGGCAGTAAACGTTTGATTCTGAAAAAATGGCGGATGAAGCTTTTTTACGTTGTTGCCTGCGAACCTATCGTTGATCCATTCACGGAGAAAAATGTTCAATGTTTTTAGAGACGCTTCAACGGGTGGCATTTTCAAGAGAAAACTTCCCTTCAGTTTTCCACACAAAACTGCCTCTGGTAAAAATGAATGACAGTAAAAGTAGAAGTGTCGAGCTTCAAAATGAGATCAAGTTTATTATACCATTATCATAGTTTAACACTAAACCTGTCACGAGAAGTCAAATGACTCATTTTAGATTTTTCATTTGAGAATTATTGAAATTGTAAAGGTGTTTTCACATGGGAATTTTGTAGAATATATTTTTTGACTCCAGTATATATTATAGAAAAATAAATTGAATCTTGTTATTTTTACAATACTATACGCATCAGTCACTTTTGATGGTCGATAGGTTTAGTGTTAAAGTTATCGAGATAAGAAATAAATGTCTATGTAGCTCTTTCTCTTGAAATGAATGCAATTTATATTTTGCATAAAAGTCTGCGATCTAGTAATTACATATACAAGATGATGAAAGAAAGAAAGTTTATTAAATATAGCTAGATAGTAATAATGTCTTTTCAATTTTCTGTTCCGGTTAGAATGCGTGGTTTACTCGGTATTGGTCTTATCGTGCAGTGTGAAAACAATGGATTATCTTACAATTTCTTAAAGTTCTCTGATTTCCACACGCATGTTTCTATTATCAGAGAACTGTGCATTTTTTCAAAGGTTCCCGGTCGTGTTCCAAGTATTTGATACAAACGCGTTGTTATTATCCGACATAATTTGTTTAAGTTATTGATTGTCCTTCTTCTCATTCTTGTCGCGAGCAAATCATACACCTGGCCTGTATTCGAACGCCCTTTAAACCAAAGTAAGAAATCATAGAAATAGGCACTCTTTAAAACTTGTTTATTCGATTGCTCAATGAAAATTTAAAATATGTGTGTTTTATTCATCTTTCATTACTCGCTGGAACAAAAAAGTTTTAGAAAGAGCCTTTGTTCATGTAATTCCTATTAATTACAATTTTTTCAAGATCTCTTTTGCACGTCATTTGGTAAGACAATGCTTCTAATAGCCAAAAAACGTCGAATCGATTTGGTGCAATTTTCGAAAAGTTATCCTGATTTAATGTGTCAACATTATTAGTGTCAAATATCGACAATTTTTCAAAAATAGGAAATGTGTTCAAATACTTTTTGTATCCACTGTGTCTTTGGCTTAGACATAGCTTCACGCTGCGTCTCTTTTGTCTTTCGTTTCTCCTTCGTTTCTCCTTCGTTTCTCCTTCGTTTCTCCTTCGTTTCTCCTTCGTTTCTTCTTCGTTTCTTCTTCGTTTCTTCTTCGTTTCTCATCAGGTTGGAAGCCTCTCAAGGTAGTATTCTCAAAAATTCGAATATCTGTCCTCGTAAGAAAAGAAGAAGGTTTTCATTCTCTTTGATACATGGACACGCAGAGACTTGTGTCGTTCTCTCGTAGACTACAATTTCCATTATGGAGTGTCCGTCTTTCTCGCTCGCTATTTGATGGCGGATAAGCAAGCAAGCAGGCAAGCAAGCAGGCAAGCAAAGAAAGGGTGGAAGGAAGAAATGAACGAGTGAACGAACGAACGAACGAACGAACCAACGAACGAACGAACCAACGAACGAACGAACCAACGAACGAACCAACGAACGAACGAACCAACGAACGAACCAACGAACGAACGAACCAACGAACGAACGAACCAACGAACGAACGAACGAACGAACCAACGAACGAACGAACGAACCAACGAACGAACGAACCAACGAACGAACCAACGAACGAACCAACGAACGAACCAACGAACGAACCAACGAACGAGTACGGGTTTGTACTAGCAGCTCTGTCATCGGTTGCCAGAACGGTCGAGCGTGAAGGTAGAAGAACGGGGCGGGAAGAGGCCATTACCCACAGAGAATAAGAAACGGGCAGCGTGGGCCAGGGTACACTCGACCCGAGAAATCCTCATACACGTCCTATTACTGTCGAGTGGACCGAACAGCTTTATATTTCCCCCTCTCGCTGCTCTTCTGGCTGCGTTATTGCGTAATTTACACGTGTATGAATACGCAAAATGATCAGTTAAACACACGAGCGGAACCGGGAGCCCGTCGCCTCCGAATGTCAGCCGAAACGTTCTCGCGGCTTCTCCAACGCTTGAATAATTGTATACGACGGGAATCGAGTAAGAGCAACGAAATTCGGCGAAGTTCTAAACATGAGAGATGCACTGTTAGGACGGAAATTGGGCCAATTCATTTGTGTATTAGGGAGAACAGGAAGCCCTACGGTTCCTGCTTCTAGGAGGAAATTTCGTGAAATGGATCTAAGAGGATGACAAGGTTTCCTATATCTAACACGTTTCCCATTAGTAGAGATTTTTTGATTGATTAATTGCGCAAGTTTCATTCGTTCAACTTCGTTTGATTCGATACAGGATGTCCCAAAAATTTCGTACTTGAAAGGGGCGATTCCTAAGGACATTTGAAGTAACTTTTTCTTTGGTGAAATGGATCTAAGAGGATGACAAGGTTTCCTATATCTAAAATATTTCCCATTAGTAGAGATTTTTTATTTGATTAATTGCGCAAGTTTTATTCGTTCAACTTTGTTTGATTCGATACAGGATGTTCCAAAAATTTTGTACTTGAAAGGGGTGATTCCTAAGGACATTCGAAGTAACTTTTTCTTTTACGAAAATGTCTTTCGCTATTTCCGGCTCGGCCAATGTCAATATCAATATCATGTTTAGTGGAACCTCTTGTCTTTTCTCTAATAACTCCTAACGAAGCTTATTTTAAATGATCTGAGGAATCAACCTCTTTCAAGGAAGTAGAACACATTTTTGGGACACCCTGCATGTTAAAATAAGGACGTATATTGAAATCGATACGTGTTCCAGAATTTTTTTAGATTTCTCGAAAGGTTAAAACAGTACAAAAGAGTTGTCCTAGAAATAAACGGCCCAGTGTGCAGACGGTATCGATAAAAATAAGGCTTCAGACGGAGGGTTAAAGGAGAATCAATAAAAAAAATGGAATAAAATGAAATTCAATTCAATTCAATTTCTAGCAATATATTGCAACGTAATTAAATAAGATTTTACAAATTTAATACCGTAGAAAGTTTCGTGCATTCGAAAATGCTTGACTTTTTGCAAAGCCAGATTACAAGAGATTGAAAGTACATATTTGAACAATTCGCTGGTTCGACGTTATCCATTGGATTGGCAAGAAAGTAATTTCGATATTTCAAGGTGAAATAAAGCCCAATTTTTTTATCCGAGAAACGAACTTTAATGAATTAGATATCTTCCCGTTTGTTCGATGATCTTTTGCAAAAAAGAATAAATAAGAAAATATTTTATCGATTGAAGTTCATCGTTTGAATAAAGAAATTCGGTTTTATTTCACCTTAAAATACCGAAATTACTCTCTTGCCAATCCAATACTTCTAAAATGTGACACGAGCATTTTTAGACAAGTTATTTTAACGGATAAATAATTTTAACGGATAAATAATTTTAACGGATAAATAATTTTAACGGATAATTTTAACGGATAATTTTAACGGATAATTTCAACGGATAATTTCAACGGATATCGAGTGTTTCAAAGCAACAAGGTACGCGACATTAAATAGTAAAATTATGGTAGAGTTTCAGCAACCAACAACATCATCGCGCTTTAGGATATCAGGTATCCGAAACGTGTCCCGAATCTCTTACAGGAAATCTTATCCATCCGTAGCGCGCTACTTTTGCTCCGATATCTCTCCCTTAATTATCCGGCGTGAAAACTCGGCCGTGGCACGCCGCGGTAATCCTAATCTCGACATCTCGATCGCGCGACTACGCCCACGAGAGTTACACACTCGAAACCAGAATCTTTCGTATATATCGATAGCGCCGCGCGAGTTCCGGGGTTTCGGGGTTTCGGTAACACGCTTTCGGCGTTAGAATTTTCCACGCAACGCCGCGGCATGGGAGGATAGCGCATTGCAACGGAACGGGGATCAGCCCAACGCTCTTATTCCAGGTTATTACCTGCCGTTGCGAGTGCTGTTAAAGTTCTTTCAATTACCGTTTTTCTTACTTCTTTTATTTCGATCGACTTCCGCCGAGTAAATTTTACCAGGTTCAATCCGATGGTAGAATTGCAACACTCTGGAAAATACAGTTTTCTTTCGATATGAGACGACGATGTTCCTTTCGTAACAAGACAATGTCGATCCTCACTTTCGCGGATCCGTAAACTCTCTAAATTTTTCTATATGAATCTAGGAATCTAGGGTAACTGTACACTACTACACGGGTGTATATTTTACTGCGGTATTTTTCCCCATGAGATTAAAATACGTAAAAATAAATATGTTGCCCTGAATAAATTTGTACAATTCAGTGAGAAAGTATTCTCTTTAGGGAGGCAAACGAAATTGTCGATCATTCTTATATTTTTATAATCTCAGGATTTGAAAACACCTTCTTCTATCGCTCTCTACTATATTACTGTAAAGATAGCGGCACACCTTTCATTCAAAGTTTGATAAATCGACCATAAAAAATCGTACATCGAGTTTCAAAGACTCTTTGTAAAGAGGAGGCTTCAATCATCGAATCTGTGGTGGATTCAATCATAAGAAAAATTTGTCAATGTTTCTACAGACGTTTGAATATGTAGTATTTTCGACTGAAACGTACCTTCAGTTTTCTGTCCACTGTATCGTGAAAAAGATCTTGAAGGAAACTGAATAAAAGATTGAGAAAGCACAGATTGCAAGCTTTAAAATGATTCAAGACTTATTGTTATACGAATTTTTTAAACAATTTTACCACTAGACTGCTTTGGATTTCTATGCAAAATAAAAATTGTTTATATCGATAACAATTGTCTATATCTATAACAATTGTCTATATCGATAAGAATGAACAGGAATCAATCAGAAATTACTTTCTTCCTTTAATAATTTTGATAAGCTGAGACTAATACATTCATGCTCTTAACATCTTCAAATTCATCTCCTACTGTAAAGTGCACCTACTCATTTTTTCTATAAATGCATGGATCCGAAACAATTTTTACGACAGTATTTGTATTCAATGAATTGCTGAAAGTTGGTATGTTGTATAGGTGAATGCATTCAATTTCACTTTACCTCGATTCCAAACCTCGATTCCAAAGTTAGAGCAGGTTTGATTGCAAAAGGTTAAATATGCCGTCAACAACTGTCTATTACAGTTTAATCAAATCAATTTCTCAAGTTGAACAAAAAAGATAATTATGGACATAAGGCTGACGTTTGGTCACATACAAGATCACATACAAGATCACATACAAGATCACATACAAGATCACATACAAGATGATGTGGAAGTAATTACACAAGTCGCAGACGTACGCAATATCTCCGTCCTCGTTAACACTTTTGACATGCAACAGCACAACCCCCACATTAACATAATGACTGAAACGAATAACACGATTAACATCATTAACACCATTAACGCGATTAACACGATTAAGTGACTCGAATGATTAAAAATTCTGAAGTGGCAATCAACGTGTTAATGTAGGGTGTCGCAAAAATGTTGTATTTTATGGAAAGAGCTGATTCCTGGGGGTATTTGAAATACCTTTATCCTGGGGGGCATTTGAAATACCTTTATCCTGGGGGCATTTGAAATACCTTTATCCTGGGGGCAATTGAAATACCTTTATCCTGGGGGCAATTGAAATACCTTTTTCCTGGGGTACTTGAAATACCGTCTGTCTGGGGGTACTTGAAATACCGTCTGCCTGGGGGTATTTGAAATACCGTCTGCTGGGGGTATTTGAAATACCTTTTTCCTGTAGGTATTTGAAATACCGTCTGTCTGTGGGTATTTGAAATACCTTTTTCATGTATGTATTTGAAATACCTTTTTCCTGTATGTATTTGAAATACCTTTTTCCTGTATGTATTTGAAATACCTTTTTCCTGTATGTATTTGAAATACCCTTTTCCTGGAGGTATTTGAAATGCCTTTTTTCCTGGGGACATTTGAAATACCGTTTTCCTGGGAGTATTTGAAATACCCTTTTCTTGGAGGTATTTGAAATACCTTTCTCCTGAGGTATTTTCTTTTACGAAAATGTTTCCCGCGGCTTCGTTAAGGAGTTAACGAAAAACACGGACCAATCAGAGTGCAGTTACAGCAGACGGATGCCGGCTCGACCAATGCCAACGTTACTGGTTCTTATCCTGCCGAATAATGAAAATTACGCGTCGTAAACGTAAAATTAGGTCAGTCGAGGCAAATAGCCTTCTAGATTGATCTTTCGTCTAGCGATTTTGACTACCAAGAAACCCCGTCTTTGAATTATTAAGAAATCAGGAGTGAAACCGCGGACCCTTGCAATCTTCGCGTACGTATACGTGGTCTAGCGTTGCACGAGCGTACTGTGGTGACTGTGTGCAGTCACGCGCGAGTGTTGTCTGTCTAGGAGACTCAGTCCTTAATGAAACTGCGGGGAAGATTTTCGCAAAGAAAAAAGTTACATCAAATAGCCTCAGGAGTCAGGTATACAATGGTGGGAACGTTGAATGTTCAAAGTATGTGAAATTTTGCTCCGGACATAAACGACCCTGGTTGCCCACGGAGGGTTGAAAGGTGTTAAGAATTTTTGCACTCTCCTTTATTTCATCCATGACACGTTGGTCACCTTAGTCGTAGGATCTGTTTGCGTTTATCTTTTGGAGAGTTTAGCTAGAAAGTAAGACTCTTATTCCAGACCACACTTCGCTATTCTGTATCATAATATTCCAGTGGAATTGGCCATCTCCGAGTCCTCATAAATCTTACTATTTTATCTTGTCTTGGCTTTTTCTTCGCTGATTGTCCTTTTCCGTGCTCTTTTAATGTTAACGGCTGTATGCTTGCCGGTGTAGGTGCTTCAAGTATACAAGGTGAACCACGTAAATGGAACAAGTCATATCTATTCCTTGGTTGTTGATGTATAAAGGATGATAGAGGAGAAAGTTGCATAGTTTAAAGAGGTCTAATTTGCTACGAATGTACTTTTCCGTAGCTTGTAACCCGCAACTGTACCATGTAATTTGACCTTATTTTCAACTAATCACTACTCTACCACCATTTCTCTCGAACAAATAAACTTTTCGCTTTTCTCACCTGTAAAAGTATTACGACCTGTATTTTGTATAAAATACAGTGGAACATTGAAATTTTACTTATTATTCTACTTCGTAATTCTTCATTGGAACAGGTGGTTGAGACGAATTCTATTTTCTTTATAAATCTTCTTCAAATTTCTATTTTCTTTATAAATCTTCTTCAAATTTCTATTTTCTTTATAAATCTTCTTCAAATTTCTATTTTTCTTGCAATAAGAACTCGGCATCTAGTTGAAGCAACGGTTGCATGTTAAATTAGAGATTACAATAACTATCTGAGAATCTTTTTTAACACTAAAGCTATCGATCCTTAAAAATAACTGGTACACTGTTCCCTTATAAAAATAACAAGATTAATTTTATTTAGACTTTACGTAGCTCTTATTGTAGTATGTGCTCCACTAAAGATATATATACAATCATTTCTTATGAAATTATTTTCATTACATCAATAATCGTAAAATAAAAATCTGGAACCGGTCATTTTGACCGGTAATGGTAGGTTTATTGTTAAATGTTTTTAAATCCGAAACACACAATGAGAGATCACAGGCCGGAATGAAATACTCCAGAGAAACCATACTGCTAGCGGAGGGTTAATATTTATTAGAAGAAAATATACTTTCTCATTAACGCAGGTTTTCTTTGCATTTTCTTGCGTTTTATGTATGGAACAGTTTGTATGACACGTCTAATAGTTGAAACCGACGCTTTTGTTCCAACTTCCTGTTCGACCTTCTTCAGGGAAACTGCTGCATTCGAAATTTTACGTAAAATTGATCTTCTTTCTACCTCAGAATCTTTTTTAACACTAAACCTATTGATCCTTAAAAATAACTGGTACACTGTTCCCTTATAAAAATGACAAGATTAATTTTATTTAGACTTTACGTAGCTCCTATTGTAGTATGTGCTCCACTAAAGATATCTATACAATCATTTCTTATGAAATTATTTTCATTACATCAATAATCGTAAAATAAAAAACCTGAAACCGGTCATTTTGACCGCTGATGGTAAGTTTTTATTGTTAAATGTTTTTAAATCCGAAACACACAATGAGAGATCACAGGCCAGGAATGAAATACTTCAGAGAAACCATACTGTTAGCGAAGGGATAATATTTAAAAAAAAAAATACCGCTTGCTTCCCATTTGCGATCAGCCATAAAATTTCTTGTGTACGACGATTGTCTATTGATCGTTCGGTGCTGTTTCGCGTCGGCGATTCGTAAATATTCAGTCGGCGCAGCAAAAATCGTATTAAATTGAGTACGCAGCTCTCGGTGTAAAATTCATCGAACATTTCGTGCACACGTTGCGTAATCCGATCGTGACAGAAAAAAAGATGATCCAACGCTAGTTAACGTGTGTCGCTACATCTCCATAAACGAGGGATATCGGTAATAATCCGAACGCGGCGCGGGACGGTTCTTTTTATTTTTCTCTTTCCGTGAATTCCGGCTCGTCATTCGTCGAAAAATCGGTGTACGACTTTCACGTGGCTTTATTGCCTGTAATTGGCCGTCGGATTCGTTTCAGGAGAGCTGTGCAAACCGGGAGACACACCGGCCCCGGTAAATGAGACTTTCGCAAACGATTTTACGTAATCCTTAATCCATTCGACTTCATCCGTTTCCCGTGTTTTCGGCCACGCTGTGTATCCCCAGGTATACACGGTAGACCCTATCGAAGGGTGAACTTTTCCACCAGCCACCCCTAAATCTGGCTCTCTCTCTCCCTTTCTATCTTTCTCTCTCTTCTGGCTGCTCGGTCTCTGCCCTCGGCGTCTCTCTCGCATTCCAACAGGTGCGAAACGCGTCAGTAGACTCTCACCGAAGGAAGACGCGCTTTTATCGCGCACAGGCGGACGCATAGGTTGCACGTGATGGCACAGGGAACCGCGATTGCTCTTGCAAAGGTGAACAAATCCCTTCCTTCGTGTCCGACGGCACGGAAAATTTCTGGGTAGTCGCTAATCCGGTGGATCGTTGCTTTCGGACGAACAATCTTGTCCTCAACTTGCCGCACAGTTACGCCAAGGCTCCTCCGACTTTTGTCCCTGTTCGAGAATATTTCACGGAACAAGTGCCACTGTGCGTTTAAGCTGCTCCGGGAATTTAAGAGGGTGGAGAGAGAGAGAGAGAGGGTGGAGAGGTTGAATCGAGGTCGCAGGGATTTTTTCTCTTTTGACACAGATCTCGGGCAATTTCGTCGAGCTTGCGTTCCGTGCTAACCTGAACAACATGGAATTACTAACGCCGGGAGTAATTTTTATCTTACAAATGCTTCTCCTTTCTCTGTGAAATTGTGTTTTCCCTTTTAACCCGTTTCATTGTGATTTGTTTTACGGTCGCAGTGATTGAAACCACTTTGACGTTCATCATTTCCTGGAAGGAGAAACAAATTTATGTTTATTGTGTACGTATTCTTCAATGGCTAGACAAGGTGTCCTAAAAATGTTGTACTTCCTTGAAAGGGGTGGTTCTTTAGGTTATTCGAAGTAACTTTTTCCTTTGTGAAAATGAATAACGAAAAACTCGGCATACACATATAAAGAAAATAGTAATACAAAGTGGAATTTGTCTGTTTTTCTACAGAATGAACAAATTAGATACTGATTTTAGAAAGGGTTCGATCATCCCCACACATTCAGAACATTTTTGGCAATGTCTATCGTAATTTTTCGTGATTAGAAATATTAAACAGTCTTCTAATATTTTGTCGTGCTTCTTAATTTTTTTTGTAATTTTTATATAGAGGTAGACAGTTTATTATTTTATGTTTGGTAAAAAGGTAAAGGAATCCACATCTTTTTATTAATATTTTTCAAAAATATAGACTCTTATGGTATAATTAATAATTCATTGAACATTCACAATTTCGATTGTTACGCAAAATTTTCTGTATCAATTGCAAGAGGCGTGTGTCATAACATTTGCGAGTATAAGCATTTCTATATTATTGCGTAAATATTTTTTCAGATCTCGTTTTGTCGGAGAGATAGTATTTCACAGCTTGAAATAGATCTGAAAGTAACTGTTTGAAGCTGTTGTATAAACGTCCCAATTAAAACCTTTATTCCGAACAACTGCTATGGAGAACCGGAAATTTCCAACTATTATCCGTTTCCTTTACGGTCTATTTTTGTTTCCATATCGGTTTTATTACTGTTATTCTTTCGTTCTGTGTGTGCGTATCGACTTCGAAATGATTCATTTATCAATTTTAGTTTACTGTCTGTATTAATTGTTAATTCTCACCTTAATTCTCACCGCTTGTCAATAGAATCATCGTATAAATGATACCGATTCGATCAAACTCACGAAAGAAACACATGTATAAATACTTCGCTACTTTTAATGTACATGTAACATTTGAAATAATGAGTACATGCGCTACTGTGCAAAAGAAAGAAGCACCCAGTATAATTATAAGATACAATGATTGATTTATTGCATTTAGAGTATTAGATAATCCGCAATAACAAATATTCTCAAATATTCTCAAAACTATTCAATTAAACAGCGGAATCCTTTTTCAAAACTTACTGTGTTCTTATTTGGTTTTTTACGCTTTTCTATTAAATATGGCCGGCTGCTTCTCTCTTTTGCACAATAGTGTATAATAGAAAATCTTTCTATTGAATTAAATTCTAATTAAATTCTCGGAACTATTCAATTAAACAGAGCGGTATCTTTTTTCAAAACTGACTGTGTTCTTATTTGATTTTTTTTACGCTTATCTATTAAATATATCCGGCTGCTTCTTTCTTTTGCACAGTAGTGTATATGCATTTTGCAAGCTGCGTTTCCAATAGTATCAAGGATATTTTGAGAATCAGTGAATTCGTTGAAATAAATGTACAATCGCTTTCCAAAAGTCCAGCGAATTCCAATTAATGAGAAATGAGATTTTCAAAATTAGCTGTAACAAAGACTAGTTCTGCCTATTTCTTTTAATACTATCTTTATAATTTCAATAATTGTAAAATAACAAATCTAGAACCGGTCATTTGACCGGCCGTGGTACATTCAGCGTTAAAAGAATATCTTGTCCTTTTTCTCTAAAAAAGTTAATGAATGTATACAAAGTAGATACAAACGTGCAGCAGAATTTTCAAATATAATTCTTTTATAAACTATGATATAATAAAGTAACCAGATCGGCCTGAATAATTGTGCATAACTATTACGATCACTAGACAACCATATGCCGTTGCTGCCCAACACGTTGCGCAGCATCAAGAAATCTTCAAGAAATAAGATCTTTCCTTTAACTGTCACAGTCGCCCATATCAGTGAAGAAATTATATTACCGGAAGGAACCAAATTGTTTACGACCACTTAAGCTGGAAAAGTTTATCGGCGTTTTCTTTCAAAACAAAAAAAAATACCTTCTCATTAACGCAGGTTTTCTTTTAATTTTCTTGCATTTTACGTATGGAACACTTTGTATGACACGTCTAATAGTTGAAACGTTTGTTTAATAGTTGAAACGTTTGTTTAATAGTTGAAACGTTTGTTTAATAGTTGAAACGTTTAATAGTTGAAACTGACGCTTTTGTTCCAACTTTCTCTTTGATCTTCTTAAGGGAAACTGCTGCATTCGAAATTTTACGTAAAATTGATCTCCTTTTCCTCTCCGTTGTAGCTCGTTTTGTTCTCCCTTTATAATTTTCTCCATAATTTCCAGGGTTATTACAGAAATTATTAATTACTTTAGCACTCCTATTAAATCTTTTTCCAATTTCTCGGTTCGAATACTCTTTCTCTTTTAAAATTGTAATTTTTTCAATTTTTTCAACAGTCAATGACTTTCCGCGATCCATGTTAGCACAATGATAATAATGACACAAAAAATAATGTATATAATACTTAACGTAGTTGTGAAATGTAGACTTGTTGCGGATATGTCTTGTCTGATCTATCGCAAAGCGACAATTAACCGTGACTAAACAATGTGAGGCTATTCATGCGGAAGCATATTATTTTTACAAACACAAAGTTACTTGAAAGTGTACATATCGATGTAAACATATATCGCTTACAATTCAATTTATAAACGAATGTAACTAAAAAGCAAGAATGTTACCCACAATTTCTTTCTTTGATATAAACTTGTATATATTTTCACCCGAGATTAATCAAGTGAACAGCACTGTATATATAAATATATATCAAGAAATTACAAAAAAGATGGAACAGAGAGGGTGAAACTAGTATCGAAATTGCGAACCATCTGAGATAATCTTTTTAATCTTGTACTATACGTTGTATATCTCTGTTTATATCGAAACAAATTACGAAAGCCGTAGAATAGATGGGAATATGAGATGACACAGCCTGGAAAGTGTAACAAACAATGAGGGAGGATAGGAGGATAGGAACTTTCTCTTGTTTTTGACGAATAAAAGATTTGTTATTCTTACTATTTTTAAACGTATTCTCATTATTTCTGAGCCGTTCTTCATCTTTGATGGTTCATTTAGTTCTACACAATAATAATTGTGTGGAACGCGCCCAAAACGAAACGAGGAAATTCGAAACTGTAGAATCTCGATGGCCAGCGAGCAATTTGTAGAAAAGTTTCTCCAGCAAATAACCCGATCTATTACACGTTGATTTAATTGCGTAATGTTCAAACCAATCGACACGGTCCGTGGTACTCGCGGAAGAAACCGATGTAAGATTTGTAACGCGGCGTGTTCCGTATCTGCGGCTATCTCAGCGTTTTAATCTTCCTTACACCTTACAAGATGTAATATTGCGTATAACATTCTTCAGCTGGTACACTGGAACAGTATCATCGCATAGCGTGCACCGTGTGTTGCACGAGTCCGCGAACCGAGTCAAGAAAGACGTGGCTCATTTTCAAGATACGGCCGTTGATGGCTGGACTCATTGTCAGTAATTTATGTCGGGGACTGTACACAGGCGAACGGTTAGCCTTGAAGTATAGTATACTATGCTCGGGACCACTGATGCTTTCCACCATCTCGTCATCGTCGTCGCCGCTGGCCCAAGCTCAGCCCGAGTTGAGCCCGACTTGAGCCCGACTTGAGCCCGAGACCGAGCCCGTCGTGCTCTAAACAGAGGACAGGCTTTTCATGGCGTATCCATCCGTTCCATTTAACTACTTTATTCACCGCTCGTTTGTAATATTATGGCTTTTTACCGAATTACGTTACTTTTACCACTCGTCACATGAAAATATGACTCACCAAGTAGGCTACCGACTGCAATAGATTTCTCGTTCATACATTTACATGACTCGGATTAATATTCGGACGCTGTAAAAATGACGATAACTATTTTAATATTGTACTATACGATTTGAACATTTTTGGGAAGATGGGGCAATTAGTTTATTACAGGATGTGAAAAGAAATTTTTTCAAAAATTAAAATTTATTGGAATTGTAGAAAAAATACTAAAACTAGCATTTTACAAATTTTTTTAGGTGGACCTATATTGAAAATTTAAAAGATACGTTTTGTAGATTTGTGCCAATTAAATATATTCCGAAAATTTAAAAGATACGTTTTGTAGATCTGTGTCAATTAAACATATTCTGAAAATTTTTGTAGAAATCTTACATTTACAGTGATTCGGATTAATATTCGGACGCTGTAAAAAAGACGATAACTTTTTAAATATTGTACTATACGATTTGAACTTTTTTGGAAAGCTAGAGAAATTAGTTTACTACAGGATGAGAAAAGAAATTTTTTCAAAAATTGCAATTGATTGAAATTGTAGAAAAAATAGTAATAGTTGCATTTTACAATTTTGTTGTGTGCACTTATATTGAAAATTTAAAAGATACGTTTTGTAGATCTGTGCCAATTAAACATATTCTGAAAATTTAAAGGATACGTTTTGTAGATCTGTGTCAATTAAACATATTCTGACAATTTTTGTAGAAATCTTACATTTACAGTGACTCGGATTAATATTCGGACGCTCTAAAAAAGACGATATATTCTTTAATATTGTACTATACAATTTGAACTTTTTTGGGAAGCTAGAGCAATTAGTTTACTACAGGATGTGAAAAGAAAGTTTTTCAAAAATTAAAATTGATCGGAATTGTAGACAAAATACTATAACTTGCATTTTACACATTTTTTAGGTGGACCTATATTGAACATTTAAAAGATACGTTTTGTAGATCTGTGCCAATTAAACATATTCTGAAAATTTAAAAGATACGTTTTGTAGATCTGTGTCAATTCAACATATTCTGAATATTTCGTAGAAATCTTACATTTACAGTGACTCGGATTAATATTCGGACGCTCTAAAAAAGACGATAACTTCTTTAATATTGTACTATACGATTTGAACGTTTCTGGGAAGCTAGAGCAATTAGTTTACTATAGGATGTGAAAAGATATTTTTTCAAAAATTGCAATTGATTGAAATTGTAGAAAAAATACTAACAGTTGCATTTTACAACTTTTTTGTGTGGACCTATATTGAACATTTTAAAAAATGTTCACAGACGTAATTCTAGTAACCCTTGAAGATGATTTGAATGTAGATCGAAACGTTGGAATTACTTTCGTAATTTGCAAAACGACTTTGTAAATTAAGTAACAAGTGATCGAACCCTTGCGCTGAAAGCATTAACAATTTTATTATATCTAATAAGTTGAAAATTTCAAAATATCCTTAGTTTGTTAAAAAATGTTTACAGACTTAATTCTAGTAACCCTTGAAGATAATCAGAATGTAGATCGAAACGTCGGAATTACTTTAGTAATTTGCAAAACGGCTTTGTAAATTAAGTAACAAATGATGGAACCCTTGCGCCGAAAGCATTAACAATTTTATTATATCTAATAGGTTGAAAATTTCAAAATATCCTTAGTTTATTAAAAAATGTTCACAGACTTAATTCTAGTAACCCTTGAAGATGATCAGAATGTAGATCGAAACGTCGGAATTACTTTCGTAATTTGCAAAACGGCTTTGTAAATTAAGTAACAAGTGATCGAACCCTTGCGCCGAAAACATTAACAATTTTATTAACAACAAATACAATCGGATAGAAACCTATAACTATTAGATATATTATGGTAGAAAGTAAATTTCTATTTCACTCCAGTTTATTGCAATTGAAGTACAATATTTTAATTTTGCATAAAGATCCGCAGTGTATTCATTACCCTTTCGAACGACAAGGTCAAATATTACACATCATGATACTAAAATTCAAGGTGACCTTCATAGCTCCGCTTGACACGGAACAGCTTTCGTTTGAAAACGTTGTTTATACAAGGAATAGTTTATACAACGAATAGTTTACGAGTTTTAGGTGGCACAGTTGAATGACTCATCCCGTATGTTTGTACGTATATACGTTTACGAAACAGCTTGTACATGCCATTATTTTGCACGTGTCAGGCTTGAATGTGGATGTACCGATCAGTTACGATGTAAGATAGGTATTGATCCACGAAGACGCGTGCGACGTGTATGCATACATACGCCAACGTTCTTGTGTTTTTCTTGAGACTTCCTCAAATACCATTTAACTTTAAAGAGGGACGATCCATTGTTGAAGGAAACGTTGTGGGATCCATATTGTCTACGAAGTTAGTCGCCTTGTAACGAATATGTAATAAATATGTAATAAATTTGTAAAAAGGATTTATTCTATTTTACAAAGAATAAGTTTAAAATAATGGGATTTAAACGTTTGTAGGATGTGATAAGAAGATATCGATCTGATTTATATTTTACGGCTATTAATAAATTATATAAATGATCTCTTCTTATCGATCGCAAAATATATTATAAAAAATAAATTATATAGTTATTATTAGACTGCGGATTTTTATGCAAAATAACATTTTTCTACATCAATTGCAATTTATAGAAGTTAAGTAAAAATTTATTTTCTTCATTAATAATTTTCTTATATTAAAAATAGTACATCGACATTGTTAAACTCATTTAACTTTTGTACTGTTTTAGATTACACCTACTCATTTTCGTCATAAATCCATAAAGTCGTCATAAACGCAGTAAAATGTTCTCAACTAGCTCTGAAATTGCGATTAACTATTTTTGTAAAATGATTGTTCATAAGTTACTATGCGTAAGACATGGAATTTTTACTGGCAAATTGTCATCGTTATTGGAATGAAAAAATTGAGTGTGTATACCGTTTCCGTAATTCAAAGTATTAAGTTTATTCGTATTTTTCAGTGTAATAGTTTATAATATAAAATAGTATTTATTATATCTAGCATATATATATATAACACTAATCAAATATTAATGATATAACATTTGTAACTTCCGAAACTGCAGAAACTATTTTCGCAACGGAAAATTACAATTTACACATTATTCCTAATACAATGTTATACTTACATTATATAATTTATATTTGTTTGGAATTGTGCAACAGGTGAGATAAAACTCGAGGAACGATTCATTTCATGACGATGAAAAACGAAAATTGATATCGCGAAGTGCTGTAAAAGTTTCAGATCTCAAAAGTTAACGAGTGAACGATAGGGGTTATAATTCCTTTCATAACGTTTCAAAAGCTTTACGCAGTGGTAGAAGAGCCTAACTTGTTAAACGTAATCCGGCGTATCACTTTTATGCACTTGGAGAACGTACATACAGTCAGTCTCATAATTGCACAAACTTTAAGTCAGAATAATTTTTTTATGAATGAACCAAACGACTTCCGTTTTTTTGTGAAGCTGGATTAGACGAAAGAAAATATAAGAAATTGCATTTAGGCTGAATTACAAAAAAAGAAATAAATAAAAGTTGGTTTCTACAATCTTTTAATCTAGTTATTATGTGCACGCTGAAAATTTAATCGAAATTGATCGATTGGTTTGCGCAAATAAACAATTAAAAATTAAATAAAATGCAGAACAGTAAAATCCTGAGAAACTGCAATTTTGAAAATTTGCAATCGTTCATAACTCGTAAACCAATTAACTAATTTCGATGAAATTTTCAGCACACAATAATATTGCTTTTACGAATCTACGAAACAAATTACAACATTTTTTTACCGCTCCAAATAAAAATGTATAAAGAAATCTTCAATTGCGTATTATCTAGTAAACTAACCAATCTATCTAGGCAAGGAAACTAAAGTCACGTATAATTCATTTATAAGAAAGTTATTCTGGTTTAAAGTGTGTGCATCGGTTACGAGAGTTTCTGCATGTAGTTAGCAGTTAGGAACTGCAAGTTCTCTGAACACTAGTACATTCTTATATGCGCCTGACTGTATTGAAGAAAATTTTTTTACGAAGCCCCACATCCGTTTGGCAGGGTAATTTCCGAGGTGCAAGCCCGATACTGTACGCAAACTCGACTTTCTTCCGTATTTTCATTAACAGTTGCATAACTTACGTCGTAGCTGCGCTCTAGTACGCCGTGCAACAACATTTATGGTTCATAATACGGCAAATATTAGAATGGACGATTTATCGAACTTTGAATGAAAGATACACCGTGTATGTCGCACACGACCAAACTTGTACCATTTTTGTTTTATCAAACAGCCAAAAAATATCGAAGATCGAGTTTGGAGGACCTGTTGTAAAAGGGAATCTTTAATCTTCAGTATCGTGTTAAAATTGTTTAAAAAATTCGTATAACAATAAGTCTTAACTCATTTTAAAGCTTGCAATCTCTGTGCTTTCACAATCTTTTATTCATTTTTCTCCAAGATTTTTTTCACGATGCAGTGAACAGAAATTTTCTTTTACATTGCAATCTTCAATGAAACTATTAGATGACGTTATTGAGGGTGGCTTGTTAGTTCACAATGAAAATTGCTGTTGCTATTGAAGGTTCGATTAAAAAGTGTTTAACCATGTACCATAGATTTTTCAAAATTATGGAATAATCACCGGTCGGTAATGTGTTAACACGTTCACATGTCTCATATAGGGCTTCGGCATTATTGAAATTAAGTATTTGAAAAATAATCGTTCAGATAATATATTATTTTATTTAAGTAAAATCAATGTAATCAAATAAGCAAACTAATTTTTAAAGACCTCCCGAAATAAATGTAAAAAGATTCATGGAATTTTGGAATTTTTAAATTTATATTTGACATATTGAAGCTATTCCAACAATTTGGGTTTTACAATAAAATTCACCGAGTATGCCAAATAAATCGATATTTAATTCATCAGTCGGTAATGTGTTAAGTGGGTACGCAACTCTGTAAATCTCAAGTTAACATTTTTTTTCGCATATAAAGATACTGTAAAAATAAGATTTTTCAGGGAACATTAAACAACATTTTTAGCTTTATTTAGCAACATTTAGATTTCATGCATCTATAGAAAAAATGAGTAGGTGCAATTTAAAGCAGGAGATGGATTAAAAGAATTTAAGAGTTTGAATGTATTAGTCCCAGCTTATCAAAATTATTACAGAAAGATTTAAATTTCTGATTGGCTTCTGTTCATTGTAATCGATACGGACAAATTTTATTTTGCACAGAAATCCAAAGCAGTCTAGTGATAAAATTGTTTAAAAATTTCGTATCATAATAAGTCTTGACTCATTTTAAAGCTTGTAATCTGTGCTTTCTCAATCTTTTATTCATTTACTTCCAAGATATTTTTCACGATACAGTGGACAGAAAACTGAAGGTACGTTTCTGTAGAAGATACTACATATTCAAACGTATGTAGAAACGTTGACAAATTTTTCTTATGACTGAATCCACCACAGATTCGATGATTGAAGCCTCCTCTTTACAAAGAGTCTTTGACACTCGATGTACGATTTTTTATGGTCGATTTATCAAACTTTGAATGAGAGGTGTACCGCTAACTTCACAGTAATACATATAAGGTACACCTTGTAAGTCGCACACCATTTTTGTTTTATAAAACAGCCAAAAAATATCGAAGATCTAGTTTGGAGGACCTGTTGTAAAGAAGAATCTTCAAATCTGTAATAGATTCATTCAGAAAATTTTGTGTTTCACGTTTCTATAGATGATTTAATATGTGTAGAATGTGTACTCAACGTGTTCTGTTTCAACCTTTAAATTGATTCATTTCCAAAATGTCCAAATGGGACATTTATTGTTCAAAGGCTTTCAAAGGCAGACACTGTATTCGGTTGGCTTTTTACCTGACCATGACACGTGAAAGGATTTGACTAGTCATTTCCTCAAATTACCACTGTGTTACTTGAATCACGATTTCAAACGTGTCGAATGAATACGAATTAATTTGTCCTTTGCTACAGCGATGACCGAAATAACATTATTATCGCACGGAATAAGTGGAATTTATAATAACTTCCTAATTACAACGTAACTGTCACGCAACAACTGAGAGATATTAAAATTATGGTTGTCAAGAAAAAAACTAATAGAAAAATTACCGATCTTTTTACACGAGTGTACTTATGGGTAGACTACGGATCTTTATGCATTTATAAAGAAATTGATTGAGTGAAATATAAAACGGCAAAAGATTAGGCAAATTTAAGGATACCGTAATGTTGTTCTTAATGTAACGAAGTCATTAAGGGTGGAAATGAATTTTTATTTTATTCCTGCTTTCCACAACAAATGCAGAACATTATTATTTTGCATAAAGATCCGCAGTCTACTTACGATTTATAGCACAAAATGAGCATTTTATTCTATGCGAACATGCAAAACGAAAGTTATTTTAACTGAAATCGAAACTTTCGATTTCTTTTTTGTAAGAGCAACAATTTTATATTTATTCGTAAAACGACAGAGCTATTTTATTGAAATTGCTATTTTAATAAATCAATGCATGATAAAATAATGCGCGAATGGTTATCGTCGAAGTTATACGAAAGCTTTGATAAAATTTAAATTGCACCAAAATAACGTGTTTAACGGTGCATGTTTTGCGCTTTGATGTCGAAACAGAGTGATCATATAATCGTCATTACGTACGGAAAAGATATTATTTGTCGTTGATATGTTTCTCAGTGTGGAAAGATATACTATTCCGGTGGAAACGAAATTACGCATGCGTGGTTAGTAAATATGTAATAATAATTGCGGCCGTTTCACATCACTAATGAGTATACCTTGATAAAAAGCTGAAATAAACTTGTAATAAACTTGTAATTACGAGCGAGGTGTACAGGGATTCGCCGCACTTTTTTTCGAATCAAAAAGTAGACACCGTTTGGAAGAAATACCTCGCATGAATGTTGCGTACCGTGTCGAACAAAACGATGTGTTTTTAATATCGCAATTAATGATCATTTCGAAAAAATTCCCGCATTATACCTGTTTTAATCATTTTGTTTAATTTAACAAGAGTTTTATTTACGAAGATAATTCTTCCTGCGATAAATTAAATGTTTATTTATGTTGCGACACGTTGGCGAGATAAATGATTGGATAAAAGACATTTCCAAACCTTTCTTGTCCGCAAAAGATGAATGGAATGAAAAATATTCCGTTTGGAGATCGTTCATTTATTATACGTGTTTACAACGAAACTCGTGTGCAAATCGGAGTGAAATAAGATCATCGTCAAGAGAGTTGCAAACTCAAATATGGAATAGTTAAAAATTGTCTTGCGACGCGGACGAGTAGATCGACTTCGAAATAAGTCCTGCAGGAAAGGAAATTTTATACGAAGGTATGCTTAGTTCGCAGAACGCGTGGAAAAAGGAGCACAACTTGTTAGATTAGCGAGTTTCGCAAAGTTCTTTATGCAAAGAAAACTGCTTCTATGATTATCAAAGAATTAAATTATTTTTTAAATTAATTGGAACAGGCATTTTCGTAACGTTACAAACTGAAATTTTTATTTCACAGTGTTTCGTTATCCAATTTCGTTCGCATCCAGCATATTTCTAACCAATTTATTGTTTTTCCGTTAGAATTCTTTACTCTTACAAAAATTGCACCCTCCAAAAATCTTGTTGATATGAAATCCTTTTGTTTAATTTCATTTAAAATAAAGTTATTACCTTTCCGGCACTTCTTGATAAGATTATAATAATCTTGGGGGACAATGAAATTATTTTTTAAATAACTTGGAACAGGCATTTTTGTAACGTTACAAACTGAAATTTTCATTTCACTGTTTCATTATCTAATTTCGTTGGTAATTTTCGTTTAGAGGATTGTTCTAATCTTAATTCGGAAACATTGTATTTTAATTTTACAGTGCTTATTTTTATATACAGGGTGTGGCAGGACGGGTGGTGTACAACCGGGCAGGGGATGATTCTACATGTAAAAATAAGTCGAAAAAAAGGAATAACATTTTCTCGTTTAACGCCTCGTTTTTCAGAAAATCAATTTTCAAAATACAGCAAACACAGAGTGAGTCGCCTAACGTTATCACCTCAAATATATTTGTTGTTTTCAAAGATACATTAAATGTCTTGAGGACAAAGTTTAGAGATATCAAGATCACCTTCAATTTTTTGTTAATGGAACCACCCTTTTTTAAACATCTAACAATGTGCTTCCATATTTTAGTTTCATACGTTTTATCTGTTCGTGACCTTGAATGACCTTTAATAATTATATTCACTGAACTTGTAATGAAAGGGACTATCATTGTAGATGTTTAAAAAAGGGAGGTTCCATTTTAAAAAATCAAGGTGACCTTAATATCTCTAAAAACAAATCACATAAAAACAAAATGTTTTTGGTGTCGTATGAGCCTCATTTTACCATTCAGCTTTGTCCTGAAGACATTTAATTTATCTTTGAAAACAACAAAGATATTTAAAGTGATGACGTTAGATGACTTAACCTGTATTTGCTGCATTTTCGAAATTGATTTTCTGAAAGACGAGGCGTCAAACGAGAAAATGTTATAACTTTTCCGACTTGTTTTTAGATGTAGAATCATCCCTTGCTCGGTTATACCAACCGTCCGACTACTCGCTGTATAGTTTCGTTGGTTATTTCTGTTTACTGCGAGGTTAGTTCCATTCGTATGAAAGGGACTATCATTGTAGATGTTTAAAAAAGTATGGTCCCATTTTAAAAAAGGATGGTCCATTTTAAAAAATCAAGGTGACCTTAATATCTCTAAAAAGAAATGACATAAAAACAAAATTTTTATGGGGTCGTATGAACCTCATTTTACCATTCAGCTTTGTCCTGAAGACATTTAATTTATCTTTGAAAACAACAAAGACATTTAAAGTGATAACGTTAGATGACTCACCCTTATTTGCTGCATTTTCAAAATTGATTTTCTCGAAAACGAGGCGTCAAACGAGAAAATGTTATAACTTTTTCGACTTGTTTTTAGATGTAGAATCATCCCTTGCTCGGTTATACCACCCGTCCGACTACACGCTGTATAGTTTCGTTGGTTATTTCTGTTTACTGCGAGGTTAGTTCCATTCGTATGAAAGGGACTATCATTGTAGATGTTTCAAAAAGGGAGGTTCCATTTTAAAAAATCAAGGTGACCTTAATATCTCTAAAAACAAATCACATAAAAACAATATTTTTTTGGTGTCGTATGAACCTCATTTTACCATTCAACGTTGTCCTAAAGACATTTAATTTATCTTTGAAAACAACAAAGATATTTAAAGTGATAACGTTAGATGCCTCACCCTTATTTGCTGCATTTTCAAAATTGATTTTCTGAAAAACGAGGCGTCAAACGAGAAAATGTTATAACTTTTTCGACTTGTTTTTAGATGTAGAATCATCCCTTGCTCGGTTGTACCACCCGTCGGACTACACGCTGTATAGTTTCGTTGGTTATTTTTGTTTACTGCGAGGCTAGTTCCACGCTTAATGCAGGAATATTTTATTCAGAGTTCTTTTTACGATTCAACAGCCGTTGGTGTGTTATAAACCCATGTGCATTCCGGGAGTTAAGACCCCAGGATTCAAGAGGGTTCCTGGAATTAGCAGGTGAAGGGTCTTTGTGCTCTTGCCTGCTCGCCCCACGCATCCACTCCTCCCGTCGAGTTCATAAATTTTTCCAAAACCCGTCCCAAACATTCTAATTGTCGTTAACACGTCCCCATTCTATAACACAATGATTCAACAATCTTAATTCTCAGCAAAGAAAATTTTCTTTCCGAGAAACATTCTCGTCAAAAAATTCTGTTTAGCATATACAATAATAACTCTTCAGTACAGTTCTATCTCTCAGTCTTGAGATAAAAAACTCTTTTCTAATTAATATTATCACACTTAAACATACTGTTGTATTATTTTCAACGGTCTATAATGATTAACACCTCGCCGTACCTTTTCTTTTACAGTTACGGCGATTAGAACGTCTTTATGCACAAAAATGTAGAAGGAAAAAGAAAATGTATATTTTTTGTGTAGCTACATTTCTTTTAATGCTTAAATATTGATTACAAACGAATCAAATTTGATTTCATCTAAAATGAAACGTGTGACATTCATATTTTTTAGACTTTGTTAAGAAACGTTCATCACGAGTCTGGTCAAAGTACGGCAAAGGGGTTAAGAGAAGAAATTAATGTCTATGTGGCTTCTGTTTTGCTTTATGGCTTTCAAAATTTTCAATAAATTAATTTTTTCATTTATTCCATATCTACAAAGACTACCACCAATGAGAATAGAATGTTATTTGACTCCGCTTTCTTAAAACACATCTACAAAAATTGAATACAGAATACATAATCAGAATTGCTTCTATAGAATTATTGTATGTACATTGAATATTTGATCTCAATTTTACTTCGATCTAAACGTATTCAATTAAATTCATTGACAGGTAAAATAGATTTCTGTTCAGCTTCAGTCTTCGCAGTTTACGCGAAGGAGATTCTCTTTTTCTTTTTTAAAAAGAGATGCTATCTACTGATGATAAACGATCCTTTCACAGGCAAGTCTCCTATCGAATTTATATACAGTACGACGCGAATGCATTTTTCTTCATACCGTTGACAGTAAAACAACCAAAAGAGATTTTTCCAATAGTCTCCCCTATCGAAATTAGACATTCTTCGTGATCAATGATCCGAAAATAGATTTAAATTAGTCATTAAAAACTTTTTATCAAACACTTTTCATCAAACACTTTTCATCAAACACTTTTTTTTAAAGCTATCCAGTGTTTCCATTTACATCTTCCACGTATGTGTTGCAGTAAATGCATTAATTCTGTAAATGTGTGAATTTGCTACTCGATACGTGCACACACTAATTTGATAAATAAATCTATTCAATAAATATTTAAAAAGAACATGAAACTTTTATATGACATAATATACAATAGTTTAATTTATGATACTAAGTAGAATCATTAACTTTATAAGTAATATCATTAACTTTTTAATTTTCTAGTTCTAGAAACCTTGATTGTTCTGTTAAACAAGACTTATGCATATCTCGAGTGTGTACTTACCTAACTTTCTCTAACTGAATGTATATAAAATTAAATTAAATATACGTATTGAGGGTGGCTTGTTAGTTCACAATGAAAATTGCTGTTGCTATTGAAGGTTCGATTATAAAGTGTTTAACCATGTTCCATAGATTTTTCAAAATTATGGAATAATCACCGGTCGGTAATGTGTTAACACGTTCACATGTCTCATATAGGGCTTCGGCATTATTGAAATTAAGTATTTGAAAAATAATCGTTCAGATAATATATTATTTTATTTAAGTAAAATCAATGTAATCAAATAAGCAAACTAATTTTTAAAGACCTCCCAAAATAAATGTAAAAAGACTCATGGAATTCTCGAATTTTAAAATTTATATTTAACATATTGGAGCTATTCGAACAATTTGGGTTTTACAATAAAATTCACCGTGTATGCCAAATAAATCGATATTTAATTCATCAGTCGGTAATGTGTTAAGTGGGTACGCAACCCTGTAAATCTCAAGTTAACATTTTTTTTCGCATATAAAGATACTGTA